>CM076570.1:1324773068-1324794338 GCA_034641835.2 Pinus albicaulis
AAACATCGTGTCGGATCGAGGGCCATGGAAGGTTTGCACGCCCTCCTTGTGGCTCGACGGTCTCCCTTGATGAGGGAGAGGAGGGGAGATTCTTGCAGGTGCGATCATACTAGCGTTAATGCACCAGATCCCATCAGAACTCCGCAGTTAAGCGTTCTTGGGCTAGAGTAGTACTGGGATGGGTGACCTCCCGGGAAGTCCTAGTGTTGAACCCTCCCCCATTTTTTGTGCTCCGTTGAAGAGGGGGAGCGGATGAGATCCTTGCGGGTGCGATCATACTAGCGTTAATGCACCGGATCCCATCAGAACTCCGCAGTTAAGCGCACTTGGGCTAGAGTAGTACTGGGATGGGTGACCTCTCAGGAAGTCCTAGTGTTGCACCCTACCCTCCTTTTTTTTTAAAAAAAAAATCTTGCGGCGCTGCATGAATGACTCGTACTTACGCTCTCTCGGTATTCGCGAGGCCCTTTTAGGGCGGGTGGCGGAGTAGTAGTGGACTAGCCCGGGGGCGGAAGTGCCAAGTGGGTGTCTTGGATGCAAAACATCGCCTGAAAGCCACGTGCGAGCTTTTTCAGACACTGCCAAATTAGGGACGAGGCCACGGCGGGAGGGGAGAAAACATCGTGTTGGATCGAGGGCCATGGAAGGGTCGCGCGCCCTCCCCGTGGCTCGGCGGTCTCCCTTGATGAGGGAGAGGAGGGGAGATTCTTGCGGGTGCGATCATACCAGCGTTAATGCACTTGATTCCATCGGAACTCCACAGTGAAGCGCGCTTGGGCTAGAGTATTTAGTTGGAATTAAAGACATATTGTCTTTATGGAGACAATGTCTTTAATCCTATCCATTGTCTTTCTAGAGACAATATAAAACAATGAATCTAGAAAAATATCTCACCATTAAAATAAATCAATATACAATTATTTAATTAAAAAAATCTACAATATCATTGAATAATTTATATTAGGGTATAGTGGAATCGAACCACCAACCTCTTGCATGGCAGGTGCTCTTCCATTGAGCTAGCACTCTTTAAAGAATTATGTTAGGAGTTATGGCAGTCCTTGAAATTGTATAATAGGCATTGATTTTTAAAAAAGCGTTCAACACATAATGGCATAATCCTTGTAAAATATATAATCATGCAAGCCCTTATTTTTAACTTAATAAAAAAATAACTCAATGGAGTTATCTCAGTGTGACACCCTTGTAGCTTTACTTGCACAAAAAGCTAATAATAAACAATAATCTACAAACAAATTAATCTAGCCATACAAAGAAAATTAACTAGAATTAGCACAAGCAATACAACCACTACCCAAAGAGCTACACCAACTTGCTAGTAGGCACTGATGACACATATGATGTACACAACAAGCCATGACTACATCGTCAACTCATTCAAGACATATTGGGCACTCTTCTCATTCACCGTTACTAATTTATTTTACCACTTCTTCAATGTAAACTTTTGAACGTATAGAACTAGAATCTCCATTAACACGCATTTAGCTTCCTAGAAGAAAACGCCTTGCCTGCTCATACATATCAGATGACTGTTGTGTATCAGTACTACACATCTATGGACTCAGAACTATTAGTGTGTTTATATTTTTAGGTTTTGTATGATGTCATTAGAATTACAGTTATATCTAATTTAGTAGTGATTGCAAGGTTCAGGTTTTTAGATATTCTGTACAAGATCTGTGCTTGATTTTCTTGTTAAAGGGAATACTTGACATTTTTAGAGTGACTTTCATATAGATACTACATTTCAGTTAGTTTCATATAGATAAAGATATTAGTGTTAGTATCCTGAAATATGAAAAGTAGTGGGATGGGAGACCTCCCGGGAAGTCCTAGTGTTGCGCCATCCTCCATTTTTTGTGCTCCGTTGAAGAGGGGGAGCGGATGAGATCCTTGCGGGTGCGACCATACTAGCGTTAATTCACCGGATCCCATCAGAACTCTGCTGTTAAGCTCGCTTGGGCTAGAGTAGTACTGGGATGGGTGACCTCTCGGGAAGTCCTAGTGTTGCACCCTCCTCCATTTTTTGTGCTTCGTTGAAGAGGGTGAGCGGATGAGATCCTTGCGGGTGCGATCATACCAGCGTTAATGCACCAGATCAAATTAGAACTCCGTAGCTAAGCGCGCTTGGGCTAGAGTAGTACTGGGATTGGTGACCTCCCGGGAAGTCCTAGTGTTGCACCCTCCCCCCTTTTTTGTGCTTCGTTAAAGAGGGGGAGCTGATGAGATTCTTGCGGGTGTGCTCATACCAGTGTTAATGCACCGTATCCCATTAGAACTCTGCAGTTAAGCGCGCTTGGGATAGGGTAGCACTGGGATGGGTGACCTCTCGGGAAGTCCTAGTGTTGCACCCTTTCCCTCTTTTTTTTTTTTAAATATTTCGCGGAGCTGCATGAATGACCCGTACTTACGCTCTCTCGGTGTTCACGGGGCCCTTTCAGGGTGGGCGGCGAAGCAGCAGTGGACTAGCCCGGGGACGGAAGATCCGAGTGGGTGTCTTGGATGCAGAACATCGCCTGAAAGCCACGAGCGAGCTCTATGCAGCGCCGTCAATTGCCACGGAACTTACGCCTTTTTTCCTTCTTCTTTTGCTTCCTCTGTTTCAAACGCTGCCAAATCAGGGACAAGGCCGCGGCGGGAGGGTAGAAAACATTGTGTCGGATCGAGGGCCATGGAAGGGTCACGCGCCCTCCCCGTGACACGACGGTCTCCATTGACGAGGGAGAGGAGGGGAGATTCTTGCGAGTGAGATCATACCAGCGTTAATGCACTGGATCCCATCAGAACTCCGCAGCTAAGCGCGCTTGGGATAGAGTACTTCTGGGATGGGTGACCTCCCAGGAAGTCTTAGTGTTGCACCCTCCCTCGTTTTTTGTGCTCCGTTGAAGAGGGGGAGCGGATGAAATCCTTGCGGGTGCGATCATACCAACGTTAATGCATCGGATCCTATCAGAACTCCGCAGTTAAGCGCGCTTGGGCTAAAGTAGTACTGGGATGGGTGACCTCCCGGGAAGTCCTAGCGTTGCACCCTCCCCCCTTTTTTGTGCTCCGTTGAAGAGGGGGAGCGGATGAGATCCTTGCGAGTGCGATCATACCAGCGTTAATGCACCGGATCCCATCAGAACTCCGCAGTTAAGCGCGCTTGGGCTAGAGTAGTACTGGGATGGTGAGCTCCCGGGAAGTCCTAGTGTTGCACCCTCCCCCCTTTTTTGTGCTCCATTGAAGAGGGGGAGCGGATGAGATCCTTGCGGGTGCGATCATACCAGCGTTAATGCACCGGATCCCATCAGAACTCCGCAGTTAAGCGCGCTTGGGCTAGAGTAGTACTGGGATGGGTGACCTCCCGGGAAGTCCTAGTGTTGCACCCTCCCCCCGTTTTTGTGGTCCGTTGAAGAGGGGGAGCAGATGAGATCCTTGCGGGTGCGATCATACCAGCGTTAATGCACTGGATCCCATCAGAACTCCGTAGTTAAGCGCGCTTCGGGTAGAGTAGTACTGGGATGGGTGACCTTCCGGGAAGTCCTAGTGCTGCACCCTACTCTCTTTTTTTTCTTTTTCTTTTTTCTTTTCTTTTTTTTTTATTTTTTTTTTATTTTTATTTTTTTTTCCGCGGAGCTGCATGAATGACCCGTACTTACGCTCTCTCGGTATTCGCGAGGCCCTTTTAGGGTGGGCGGCAGAGTAGCAGTGGACTAGCCCGGGGGCGAAAGTGCCGAGTGGGTGTCTTGGATGCAGCACATCGCCTGAAAGCCACGAGCGAGCTCTATGCAGCGCCGCCGATGCCCACGGAACTTACGCCTTTTTTCCTTCCTCTTATGCTTCCTCTGTTTTAGACGCTGCCAAATCAGGGACGAGGCCGCGGCGGGAGGTGAGAAAACATCGTGTCGGATCGTGTGCCATGGAAGGGTTGCGCGCCCTCCCCGTGGCTCGGCGATCTCCCTTGATGAGGGAGAGGAGGGGAGATTCTTGCGGGTGCGATCATACCAGCGTTAATGCACTGGATCCCATCAGAACTCCGCAGTTAAGCGCGCTTGGGCTAGAGTAGTACTGGGATGGGTGACCTCCCGGGAAGTCCTAGTGTTGCACCCTCCCCCCTTTTTTGTGCTCCGTTGAAGAGGGGGAGCAGATGAGATCCTTGCGGGTGCGATCATACCAACGTTAATGCACCGGATCCCATCAGAACTCCGTAGTTAAGCGCGCTTGGGCTAGAGTAGTACTGGGATGGGTGACCTCCAGGGAAATCCTAGTGTTGCACCCTACCCTCCTTTTTCTTTTTCTTTTCTTTTCTTTTCTTTCTTTCTTTCTTCTTCCTCTTTTTTTCTTTTTTCTTTTTTCTTCTTCTTCTTCTTCATTTTTCTTTTTTCTTTTTTCTTTTCTTTTCTTTTTTTTTCTTCTTTTTCTTTTTCTTCTTCTTCTTCTTTTTTCTTTTTTCTTTTTTCTTTTTCTTTTTCTTTTTCTTTTTCTTTTCTTTTCTTTCTTTTCTTTCTTTTCTTTCTTTTTTTTCTTTTTTTTTTTCTTTTTTTTTTTTTCGCGGAGCTGCATGAATGACCCGTACTTACGCTCTCTCGGTATTCGCGAGGCCCTTTTAGGGTGGGCGGCGGAGTAGCAGTGGACTAGCCCGGGGGCGGAAGTGCCGAGTGGGTGTCTTGGATGCAGAACATTGCCTGAAAGCCACGAGCGAGCTCTATGCAACGACGCTGATGCCCACGGAACTTACGCCTTTTTTCCTTCTTCTTATGCTTCCTCTGTTTCAGACGCTGCCAAATCAGGGATGAGGCCGCGGCGGGAGGGGAGAAAACATCGTGTCGGATCGAGGGCCATGGAAGGGTTGCGCGCCCCCCCTGTGGCTCGGCGGTCTCCCTTGATGAGGGAGAGGAGGAGAGATTCTTGCGAGTGCGATCATACCAGCGTTAATGCACCGGATCCCAACAGAACTCCGCAGTTAAGCGCGCTTGGGCTAGAGTAGTACTGGGATGTGTGACCTCCCGGGAAGTCCTAGTGTTGCACCCTCCCCTCTTTTTTGTGCTCCGTTGAAAAGGGGGAGCAGATGAGATCCTTGCGGGTGCGATCATACTAGCGTTAATGCACCGGATCCCATCAGAACTCCGCAATTAAGCGTGCTTGGGCTAGAGTAGTACTGAGATGGGTGACCTCCTGGGAAGTCCTAGTGTTGCACCCTACCCTCCTTCTTCTTCTTCTTCTTCTTCTTCTTCTTCTTCTTTTTTTTTTTTTTTTTTTTTTTTTTTTTTTTTTTTTTTTTTTTTTTTTTTTTTTCGCGAAGCTGCATGAATGACCCGTACTTACGCTGTCTCGGTATTCACGAGGCCCTTTTAGGGTGGGCGGCAGAGTAGCAGTGTACTACCCCGGGGGCGGAAGTGTCGAGTTGGTGTCTTGGATGCAGAACATCGCCTGAAAGCCACGAGCGAGCTCTATGCAGCGCCGCCGATGCCCACGGAACTCACGCCTTTTTTCCTTCTTCTTATGCTTCTTCTGTTTCAGACGCTGCCAAATCAGGGATGAGGCCGCGGCGGGAGAGGAGAAAACATCGTGTCGGATCGAGGGCCATGGAAGGGTTGCGCGCCCTCCCCGTGGCTCGGCGGTCTCCCTTGATGAGGGAGAGGAGGGGAGATTCTTGCGGGTGCGATCATACCAGCGTTAATGCACCGGATCCCATCAGAACTCCGCAGTTAAGCGCGCTTGGGCTAGAGTAGTACTGGGATGGGTGACCTCCCGGGAAGTCCTAGTGTTGCACCCTCCCCCCTTTTTTGTGCTCCGTTGAAGAGGGGGAGCAGATGAGATCCTTGCAGGTGCGATCATACCAGCGTTAATGCACCGGATCCCCTCAGAACTCCGCAGTTAAGCGCGCTTGGGCTAGAGTAGTACTGGGATGGGTGACCTCCCGGGAAGTCCTAGTGTTGCACCCTACCCTCCTTTTTTTTTCTTCTTCTTCTTCTTCTTCTTCTTCTTCTTCTTTTTTCCGCAAAGCTGCATGGATGACCCGTACTTACACTATCTTGGTATTCACGAGGCCCTTTTAGCGTGGGCGGCGGAGTAGCAGTGGACTACCCCGGGGGCGGAAGTGCCGAGTGGGTGTCTTGGATGCAGAACATCGCCTGAAAGCCACGAGCGAGCTCTATGCAGCGCCGCCGATTCCCACGGAACTTACGCCTTTTTTTCCTTCTTCTTATGCTTCCTCTGTTTCAGACGCTGCCAAATCAGGGACGAGGCCGCGGCGGGAGGGGAGAAAACATCGTGTCGGATCGAGGGCCATGGAAGGGTTGCGCGCCCTCCCCGTGGCTCGGCGGTCTCCCTTGATGAGGGAGAGGAGGGGAGATTCTTGTGGGTGCGATCATACCAGAGTTAATGCACCGTATCCCATCAGAACTCCGCAGTTAAGCGCGCTTGGGCTAGAGTAGCACTGGGATGGGTGACCTCCCGGGAAGTCCTAGTGTTGCACCCTCCCCCCTTTTTGTGCTCCGTTGAAGAGGGGGAGCAGATGAGATCCTTGCGGGTGTGATCATACCAGCGTTAATACACCGGATCCCATCAAAACTCCGCAGTTAAACGCGCTTTGGCTAGAGTAGTATTAGGATGGGTGACCTCCCAGGAAGTCCTAGTGTTGCACCCTACCCTCCTTTTTCTTTTTCTTTTCTTTTCTTTTCTTTCTTTCTTTCTTCTTTTTTCTTTTTTCTTCTTCTTCTTCTTCTTCTTCTTTTTCTTTTTCTTTTTTTTTTCTTTTTTTTTTTTTTCGCGGCGCTGCATGAATGACCAGTACTTACGCTCTCTTGGTATTCGCGAGGCCCTTTTAGTGTGGGCGACGGAGTAGCAGTGGACTAGCCCGAGGGCGGAAGTGCCGAGTGGGTGTCTTGGATGCAGAACATCGCTTGAAAGCCACGAGCGAGTTCTATGCAGCGCCGCCTGTTAGGTCTCTGTAATTTATTAGCAAGACTGGCAGAGTCCAATTACAGAAACAATATCGTTTCAACCAACTTTGGGATTCTAGGATCTAACCCTCCTTAATCCGGAGAGGGATCTCTCCAATATGTACAAAGATGGATTTGTCTTTGAAGTTTTGGGGTAATAATGTTAGGCTAGTTATGAAGACCAAGGGTTTTGTTTTGTTTTTGGATGGTTGAGCATGAAATGTTACTTGAGGGAAAAGTTCTAAGTGAAAAAGTTTCAAAAGTGAGAAGTTGCAAGCGAATAGAACAGCTTTGGCTGATAGATAGATATAACGCTGGTTTCTAGTCCATTGGGCTATGGAGTCATATCTGGGCTTTAATTGAGCAACAACATCAAGTGTGATCTAAGGGGCAAGTCATCTATACCACAAGCTTATTGAGATTAAAATGATGGAATGGAAACATTAAAGTGTTGGAGGGGTGGAAACTGATAATAATTTCTCAGAGGATTTATAGTCAGTCCAAAACAAGAAAAGCCTCTTAAGTAACTGTTTAAAACCAACCAAGTGCAGGGCTAGCCATTGACTCCTTGGGCAAGTCTGTATTCAAGCAGCTTAATTGACAAACAATCCAGTAATCCACATAATTACCTTCAGAAAGTATGAAAACACATAAGAAAAACAGAGTGTAACTTAAGATCAGATAAAGTACTTTTAAACCTAGTCTGCTTTCAGTCAACACCAAGGGAAACTTTCAGAATCTGCCTTTGGAGAAAAGAATCTAGGAATCAGGGCAAACCATATCTTCTCTAGTCTAACTTTAATAGCAAATAATGGAAATCACATTTAAGAACAATGTTTATGTAAACAGAAGGACGAGGGAACGCCAACGTTCCTAACTGTTTAAACAGTGTTGAATCATTCTTAAATAAACAAGCTTGAGGAAAACATTAAGATAAATATTTCTCAGCCAGAGAAGGTTACTGATATACAGTAGATCCTAACCATGTTTAAACTGTTCTTTACAGAGGAATATGAACAATATGGCATACATAGAAGGAAAACAATTTAACAAATAAAGAAGCACTTCACCGGTGATATAGACCATGATCCCAAGAAACAACTTTTATATTGATGTCAAACCAGTTACAATCTTTAGGTCCAATGTTTCAGTTCAACAATAATCTTCACTATTCAACCTAACTACTCTAGCACAAGCAGAGCTCCAAGGGCCAGTGAACACTATTTACAATCAGGAGTTTAGGTTCAAATGTATTTCAAAGCTCTGTAAGCGACTCAACCAACAATTTCTCATTTTCTACTGAGGTATTTATAGAAGAATGAGGAGGTGAAATCTAACAAAAGATCTCTTGAAGCAATTAATACAGATTCAAGACTTCTGGGCCTTTTGAGGGGATCGATGAAGAAGTTTACAAGTGGTTCTCTGTATTAACTATTTTACATTTATGAATTAAGTTTGGTGGGAGCTTTATTTGACTTTGAGGCTTTGTGTAATGTTTGGAGTAACTCTGCAGATATTTCTGCATTTATTTCCTAGTAGAAATAACTCCCTGGCTGCGCTGGAGGCGAAATATCTGTCTCTGCAATAAGTTCAGCTTCTGTTCGAACGCTTTGAGGCAACAGGTGGCTTTTATGGTAGCTGAGGAATCAATGCGCCTCAAGTATGGCGGTGGAGGTCCTTTCTGTCTGATAAACACTTTAGGTTTTCTTTAAATCGTGTTTTTAAATCAGGGATTAGGCTTTTGATAACTGTCTTAGCCGTAATCCCCATAAAAACTGTCTTCAATCTTCATCTGCTGCGTTTTGTCTTTAAAACTGATACTCTTTAACTGTTCTTTTGAATAAAATAGCGTCTTGTCGATGTGGAGGGCCGCACTATGCTTTTAAAGGCATCAATGCCCATGAAGCATTGAGAAAACAATGGAGCGAAACCCCGCAGATGGTTTTCTTTAACAGCTCAGAGGCGCAGGAAACGTCTTTCCCGGCCCTCTGCTCTCTTTCATTATACAAATGGAAAACCATTAAAACACCTGCAAAACACAAAAATGATTAAGAAATCCTGCGTTTTAGGTTTAAACTGCTTCGGAGGCGGGGAAGGAGCGTAACCGTTGGATCATGGAGCGGGGGTGCAGATTGACGGCGGAAATGCAACGGCGGGATGTAATGGGCAAAACCTTTGTAAACCAAAAAATATATCATTTTCGACTTTACAAAGAAAGAAAAAAGGGTTTTTGTATGAAAGGCGGGGGTATCATATGGTGGGTCCGGCGGGACTGATCGCAAATCGCAAAAATGGAAAACGCGATGGCGGATTATGTGACGGAGAGAAAATGCGATATTGCGATGTGCGGAAACTGCGATGGATCACAACGCAAATATTTGCGATGGCGCAAAATCGCAAAAGTGGAAAACGCGATGGCGGATTATGTGACGGAGACTGATCGCAAATCGCAAAAATGGAAAACGCGATGGGCATTTTAAATGAAAACTGAAATTTGCGGTTTGCGATCTGCGCTGGATCGCATTTCAGAAATTTGCGATGAGCACTCCTAGAGTTAGCGCTTGGTTTTTTATGCATTTTTCATGGTTTTTCAATGGAAATGGGGGTTATGGAAAAGCTAAAGAGTGAGTCTTTTAACTTTGTAAAAGCGTTTTTTCATGAGGGAAAGAGAAGAAATCATGAAAACAAAGGGGATTTTATGGAGGAAAAGGGGAGCAGATGAAGGTTAGTTTTGAGTGGGAGAAGGGCGAAAATGATGGTTCTTCAGCAGTCTTTTCTTATGAAATTAGCAGAATTTCAGAGCATGAAATGGAAATAGTAAATGAAGATTTCGGACAGAGGCATGAGGCCTTCAAGGAGTCTTCAAGAGCCAACAATTTTTAGTGATAAAATGTGTTCCTTGGAGGCTCAAAAAGGTCTTAGCCACCTTTTGGTATAACAAAATATTATAGGTGGCTAACAGTGGCTCCACTTGGGGATGGTGCCTTCTTGAAGGCATCAAGAACTTCAGACTTGCATTCTCTGGGAGGCTGATCTGTGCCTGATCCATTGGGCTGCCCTTTTTTTGCTGGATGATATTTTTTGAAAACATATTTAGCAGCCATTAAAACAATGGTCCTTTGTCAATACAAACTTTTTACCTACCCAATCCTACTGATCTAGCATTTTTTCTTCATCAGAGTGCATTTGGATTGGCAAACTCTTTTCACAACATTTTATTCTTTTGGAAGCATAAAAACTAATCTACTTCTACTCCTTATTTCTCCCTGGACTCAGATTAAACAGTTGAGCTCAGATATTTCTCTACCTAATCTACTGTCTGTTGGGATTAAAATGTCCAACAGACTTTCATTCTTAAATTCTACAACAAAAATTTAAAAACAGTCAAGTCAAGATTAAGCTATTTGACTTGCTGTGATCTATGGCATAAGAACAAGCTGCACATAGATTATTATTTGAAGAAAATTAAAAATCAAAATGGAAGGCTCAAGATCTGAAAATTTCTCATCATGGCCTTCTCTTTTCTTCACAACTCTGTTTTTTCTTTTGTTTGAGCTGCCTCTTCCTTGATATATGATTCAGATTTTGGACAAATTAGAACCAGTTCTTCTCTTTTATGACTCAGAAAATAAAACAGTTTTGAGTCATCTCTCTTTGGAAACTTTGGTTCAGATTTTGAGTTTGTTTGAACCTTCATTTCTATCCTAATGTATCTACTGATAAGCCAAGATTAAACAGTTTGGAAAATCAAATTCACTAACCTATCAGCAGTAAATTCAAAAGCTAGTCAGTCAAAATTAAACTGTTTGACTAACTAGAAGTGTGTTTTCAGGAGTGGCATTTAAGCTTGCACACTTTCAGGTTTGTTTCTCTCTTTGGCATGGGGCCTTGCCTTTCTTGTTTTCATTTCTGCCCTCTTTTCTTTCTTTCTTTGTTTTTGTATTTTTTGATTTTTCATAACTTTGAATGCAATGGTGGATGAAATATTCACAATGGGAAAAGAAAAATAAAAAGGCTTCAAAACATAAAATGGTTTAAGAAAGGTAATGCTTAAGCATCCTGCCATTGACAGGACCCCCAAACAATTGTGTTCCATCCAACTCTTGTAAGTGAAAAGCATTATTACCAGCAGTTGAACGAATAGAATAAGGGCCAAGCCATAGATGGTCAAACTTTCCATGCTTTCCCTTGTCTTCCCTCCTTGAGTCCCATTTTAAAACTTTGTCCCCAATCTTGAAATTGATGGCCTTTGTTCTTCTATCAAATATCTTCTTGATACTATCTTGCTTCTGCAATGCTTTGTTATAAACCTCCTCTCTGGTTTGCTGAAGATGAATGGTCTGATTTATTCTTCTGATTATATCATTTTCTTCAGTCTGCAACTCTTGAATTAACTTCATAACTGGTACACCAAGGCTGTTAGGAAAAATTGCATCTGTACCATACACAAGCTGGAAGGGTGACATACCAATAGATTTCTTCAAAGTTAATCTGTCAGTCCAAAGTGCATGGATCAGCTTTGTGTGCCAAGACTTCTTATTGTCCTCCAACAGTTTCTTGATTATGTTCACTAAGCTTTGTTGGAAGATTCTGCAAGTCCATTACCTTGAGGGTAATAGGATGTGGAGTGTCCCAATGTTATCTGATACTTGTGACAGAATTCAACCATTTTCTTTGATCCAAATGCTGCTGCATTATCTGTGATGATCTTGGTAGGATAGCCAAATCTGGAAAGGATATTGGTTTCTATGAACTTTATAATAACTGAATCATTGGCTTTCCTACAAGGAATGGCTTCTATCCACTTAGTGAAGTAGTCTGTGGCAGTAAGAATCCACCTATGTTGGGCAGAGGATGGTGGATGAATCTCTCCTATGAAGTCAAGACCCCACTGTTGAAAAGGAGCTTCAACAGTGATTGGATGCAGAGGAAGGGGTAATAATTTTCTCTTGCCCTCAAACAATTGGCATTTATGGCAAGTAGTTGTCATTTTGTGAACATCATGAAACAGAGTAGGCCAATAGAAACCAGCCCTTAGAATTTTGTTGGCTGTTGACTTCCAGTACAAATGACCTCCACACTCTCCTTCATGGAATTCGCGCTTAACCTTTTCTGCATCAAACTCAGGCAAACATTTAAGCAATAGACCGCTTGCATTTTTCCAGTACAGACATTTATCAATAATGCAATAATTTACAGCCTTTAATTTTAAGAACCTTGCCTTTGTTTTTCATAAACCAGGAGGTGTATTTAAATTAAGAAAAACATAAACCATATCATCATACCAAGGAGAATTCATAAAATGATCTTCAACAATGGGAGTTGAGAATTCTTCTTGGTTATCCAAAGCATTAATCATGTTAATATCAAGAACTTCATAATTTGATTCAGCCATTAATCTAGCTAGACCTTGGCCTTTGATGAGCTTAGTGGTTTTTATCTCTAAATCATATTCAAGGATAACAGCAATCCACTTAACTCTCTTACCATCTGGGTCCTGTGTTAGAATGTCTTTAACAACTGAGTTTGGGACAAAGGCAATAACGTGTGAGTGCAGGATGTATACTCTGAAGTCTTTCAATGCTTTAACAAAAGCAAAAGCCTACTTTTCCATAATGTTATACCTCAAAGGGGCATCCCTCAATGCCTTACTAAAGAATGCAATTGGCTGCTCTTGTCCTTGTAGGTTTTTCTGTAAAAGGACAGCAGCTATGGTATGTTCCGATGCAAATGAGAAGATATAAAAGTCTTTTGAAAAATCAGGACTTATAAGAACCAGTGTTTTGGTTATTGCTTGTTTCACCAGCTCAAAGGACTTCTTTGCTTCCAAGGTCCATTTCACCCCTTGCTCCTTCTTCAACATGTTTGTGATATTCCTAAGGAGCTCAGCTAAGTTGGGGATGAATCTTCTCAAAAAGTTGATCTTCCCAATGAAAGACTGCAACTCCTTGATATTTAGAGGATGAGAGATTTGCAATATAGCCTCAATCCTCTTTGGATCTATCTTTATACCCTCTTCTGAAATAATGTGTCCAAGAAGTTTACCTTCTTGGAGACCAAATAGTGTCTTCTTAGGGTTTAAAGATATTCCAAACCTTCTGCACTTCTCGAAAACCTTTCTTAAATGTTCTAAATGTTCTTCATCTGTTTTTGAAAACACCGTGACATCATCTAGATATATAATGATGAAGAAACCCAATTCTTCCGAGAATGTTACGTCCATGGCTCTTTGAAAGGTTGCTCCAGCATTCATTAGACCAAAGGGCATTTTCACATACATGAAGGTGCCCCATGGTGTAGTAAAGGTTGTCTTTAATCGATCATCAGGGTGGACTAAGACTTGATTATACCCTGAATAGCCATCTAGCAAAGAAATTCTCCTGGACCCTACCACCCTTTGTAGAATATGATCCATTTTTGGTAAAGGGTAGTTGTCTTTCAATGAAACTTTGTTTAAGTCTCTAAAGTCTATACAAAGCCTGATTTCTCCAGTTTTCTTCCTAACAGACACCAGATTAGATACCCACTCAGAATATCTAATAGGGACAATAATACCAGCATCATACATTTTCATGATTTCCTTCTTAACCAATGGTAACTGGACAGGGTTTATTCTGCGCAGCTTCTGTTTGAATGGTTTTTGGTTATCTTTAAGAGGAATTTTGTGCTCTATTATTTCAGTGTCGTAGGATTTAAGATCTTCATAACTCCATGCAAAAACATCAGAAAATTCTTTGAACATCTCTATGTATTTGAGTTTAATGTGAGCTGACAAAGTTTTGGACAGTTTGATCATTTTCGGTTTCTCTTTACTGCCAATATTGCATTCTTCCACTTCAGTCTCTACAGGCTCCAGTTTTGGCTTATTTGCCACATCGTTAAAATCGAACAACTCTTCTAAAGGGGTCAGACCTCTAGGAAAACCTTCGTCTTTAGAGTGCAGAGTTTCCAATTCTTCTGTTTCTGATTCTGCACTTAATTCTGTTTTGTTACTGAGTTTGCTAGACAGTAGGTTAATATTGATAGGTTCAAGAGACGATTCTTCTTTACCAAGAAAGTTTTCTTCACTGCAGTCTGTATCATAATCTGAGCCCGAACTATGCAGTTCGAATTCATTTTTGAATTGCATGAAGTCTTCTATTTGTTTGTCATTGTCAAACACTTGCCAATATTTTTTGTTATCAGGCACTGCTGGTCTAAATTTTATCGGAGTTGTGTTGTCTCCAGTATCATATGGCGTTAGACATGTCCTGGTCGCAAAAGCTAAATTTTGGGCCGCAATGTTTCTTTTCCTTGGGATGAAACTCAGGTTGGACTCCTCAAATGTTTTCAAAAGGTCCATGACATCATTCCAATAGGCTCTAAGTCTGGGATGATTTGCATTATACTCCCCGTTGACTTGCCTAATGATTAACTCAGAATCCCCATACACATTAATTCTTCTGGCTCCTAACTTTTTCAAAAGATGCAAGCCTAAGAGAAGGGATTCATATTCTGCTATGTTATTGGAACACTGAAAGTTTAATTTGCATGAGATGCATTCTGTGTGGTTGTTTTCAGTGTTAGTAATCCAGACACCTGCACCAGCGTTATTTCTAGTGCATGACCCATCGAAATACATACTCCACAGAGGACTGATCTTGGTTTCATCACGTTTACTGTCCTTTTCAACTACCTTGCTATCTGATTGCTGTTGAATATCAGAACTTAGTTGAATTTGTTTCGATTCCCCAGGTTTCTCAGTGGGTTGAGGATTGTTTTCTTTGCTGTCAAATTTTATCAGCAATGGACTTATGACTTTTAAATCGAGACCTGTGTTCTTTTTGCTAATGTTGTCCAAAGTAGCACATTGTTTTGACAGTTCTTTGTTGTGTTTTTCTTCCTCCCTATCGACCATAAACTCTGCTAAGGTTACTTGTTCCTCCAATGATTCTTCATTAAAAAGGATAAATGAATCTAAGTTTGTGCTCACAGAGTATATAGGGGAGTTTTGAGGTCTGTCTTGACTTGTAATGGTGTATTGCATATGAGCTTCCCTGTAAAGTCTTCTAGTTTGATTGAAAACAGGGATAGTCGCATAGGTCATGTCCATTTGCATAGTCCCATGTAACTTAGCCCCCCAAGATCTTGATAAAAGCATTCCATACTTTGGGGGAAAATCAGCCACAACAATATCCATAACAAGGCATTTGGTTGGAATCTGGGCTAAGTTAACGCAGAGGTCTTTGATTAGTCCTAAAAAATTTACTCTACTGGAGTCAAAGGAGTATAGGTCCTTGTAAGGTCTGGTGATCTCTAAACCAAGGCTCTCCATCACAGCTTTAGGCATTAAATTATGAGAAGCCCTGGAATCATGCATAGCGTTGTGTAAAATTTTGTCATGAATGTTTAAACTTACGTAGAAAGGAGGAACATGCCCCTCTTGATATCTACCTTCAATCTTTGGACCAAAAATAAGCTCTGGATGGTCATCACTAAGATTGACTGTATCTCCGTTTTCCTCTATATTCAAAGCCTTCAAAATTTGGGTCCTATACACATGTTGGGCAGCTAACTCAGTCAAAGGAACAGGGATTTTAATTTTGGAAATTTCCTGTTCCAGGCTTAAAGGGATTTGACTCTTCAAAGCGCTTATCTCAGCCTTATTAGCTGTCACTTTATCAGCAATATCAGCTTGCTGATTTGTTTTATTTACACTTGACACAGTTGTTTTAACAGGAGTACTAGCTGAAGTGTTAGTACTGTTGGAGTCTGCACTCTGTTTTTCATCGTTTTGAGTGCCTTTCTCTTTACCTTTATCAGAATTCACAGCCACTGTTTTGTCCATTCGTTTAACCGGTTTAGGTTTGGTTGTAGTGTTGTTTTGTGAAGATTTGTCAGAGGTTTTGGTGTTGGGAGTTTGTTGACTGGTCTTGCTTCTAAGGTCATATTCTCTTTGAGGTTCTATGATGACATTTTCCATGTTTTGATAATCATTTTCATTATTATCTCTTTTGTCATCATAAGGTGTGTAAAGACCTTGTTTTCTATCATAATGAGCTTCCAAGTCATCACCCTCTGCCCCAAACATGTTGATATCGTCTTCCTCTGTTATGTCTTCTGTTTCTTCAACTTCACTCACATAGTTTTGATGAAAGGGAGGAGTGATCTGCTGATCATCTTCCCTGGGTCTATTTGGAGGTTGATTCCTTCTAACATTCTGATTCTGGTTCTGGTTTCTATTTTGAGGAGCAATTTGATTTTGGCTTGCTTGTGCTCTCTTAATTATGCTCATCTCTTCATCATCTCTTCCATCATCCTTTCCATCTTTGAGTTGGAAGTAGACTCCTCTTTAAAAGATACCCTCTTTTCAACTCTCATCCTTGCTCTCTTCTCCATCAAGTTTACTTCCACAGAAAGAGCACCCCTTTGCATGTCTTCAAGGGTTGCAAAATCTCTTTCTCTTAGTGAATAGGTTGTATCAGCGTCAAAGCCTTCAGGAAACTTGTTTAAAGCTGAACCTTGTGGAGGTTTTAATTCTGGGGAAAGCGCGTTATACACACTATTAAATCTGGTACAATAAGCCTGTACACTTTCCCCTGGGTTCCTATGGAGATTGTTATAGTCAGCAAGGACTTGGAGAGGATTCTTCCTCACTTCCCATTTGTTTAAGAATGTTTGATGGAAGCCTTGGAGATCATTAATACTATGGGGGGCTAAGCCTTTAAACCATTTTCTTACTTCTCCCCCTAAGCTTTGAGCAAATAGTCTGAGTTTGACAGAATCATCATCAATTTCATTTCTGTCAAAGTAGTCATTCATCTTGTCCACATGTTGTGATGTTGTTGTAGTATTGTTAGCATCATATAATGGAATTTTGGACTGATAGTCCTGTGGAAGATTGACTAATGGTACAGGAAGGACTAAGGGAGCATACCATGCTGCCATGATATGTGGTGGGGGTGGATTTACAAGAGGGCTGAAATGAAGTGGTTTGAATAGTGGATGAAGGATGAACAGAAGTGGATGGGCCACGAATAGACTGTTGAGCTGATCTTGGATGAGAGACACCTAGATTGTGAAGGAAATGTAAATCAGGAGGCATTATTTCCCTGCTACCAAGATGTTCACTTGTTTCCGGGGATGAAAGTGAAGACTTAGAGTCTATCCGGATTATATCATCAAATGACCTAGTTCTAAACGGGTTTGCTAAGTCAGCTTGTGATTGTTGTAGAGCCGAAAGATTTTCAGGGATTGAATTAGCTCTCAAGGGTGATTTGAAAACAGTTGATAATTTAATCCTAGGAGACTTCCAAAAAATGCTTTCTGGGTCATCAACTATCGCAAGTGGGTTAGGGTCAGGATGGGCTCTAGTGTGAATCTTTCTAGGAGCCACTATGCTGTGTTTTTAGACCCAAATAAACAAGAACAATTCAACCAGATATGACAATATTTAAGAGGTTAACTAATCTGTTTACACAAATTTAATCTTACAGTCCTCTAACTGAGTTTTACTGATATTATAATGATAAGGGTTCTTCCCAGTGGATTCTTAAGGTCTGTAAAGGATTTTGGAGTTGCCAAGTGGAATTTTTTAGCTCCTTAGGAGGTAAAAGGTTTTATGGTCCACCACCATGTTTATTTAATACCAATCTGAAATGTTTTTGGTTTTTTCTGAGTTCTTTCTTCGGTCGTGTGGTTGTTAAGAATATGCTAACTCTGTTTCAAAACTTAGCTACAGTTATGAGACAAAGGCAGTCTACTCCTATGGCTGAGCCAGCTGATTTTCCAAGGTTGGATGAAACTTATAAGGATCCTAGGGTTTACCTAGTTTGTCACTGATTCAAACAAGTCTCATCATGATTACCATTTCTTGGTAATGCTTGAAAAGGCTGCTTGTTACTCTCAAGGTCTTATGTAGAATCTGGGTTTGTATTCCCCAGTGGAGTCGCCAGAAATGTTAGGTCTCTGTAATTTATTAGCAATATTGGCAGAGTCCAATTACAGAAACAACATCGTTTCAACCAACTTTGGGATTCTAGGATCTAGCCCTCCTGAATCCGGAGAGGGATCTCTCCAATATGTACAAAGATGGATATTGTCTTTGAAAAGCTTAAGGTAATGATATTAGGCTAGTTATGAAGGCTAAGGGTTTTGTTTTGTTTTGGATGGTTGAGCATGAAATGTTACTTGAGGGGAAAGTCCTAAGTGCAAAGTTTCAAAAGTGAGAAGTTGCAAGCAAATAGAACAGTTTTAGCAGATAGATAGATATAACGCTGGTTTTTAGTCCATTGGGCTATGGAGTCATATCTGGGCTTTAATTGAACAACAACATCAAGTGTGATCCAAGGGGAAAGTCATCTATACCACAAGATTATTGAGATTAAAATGATGAAATGGAAACATTAAAATGTTGGAGGGGTGGAAAATGATAATAATTTCTCATAGGATTTATAGTCAGTCCAAACAAGAAAAGCCTCTTAAGTAACTGTTTAAAACCAACCAAGTGCAGGGCTAACCATTGACTCCTTGGGCAAGTCTGTATTCAAGCAGCTTAATTGACAAACAATCCAGTAATCCACATAATTACCTTCAGAAAGTATGAAAACACATAAAAAAAACAGAGTGTAACTTAAGATCAGATAAAGTACTTTTAAACCTAGTCTGCTTTCAGTCAACACCAAGGGAAACTTTCAGAATCTGCCTTTGGAGAAAAGAATCTAGGAATCAGGGCAAACCATATCTTCTCTAGTCTAACTTTAATAGCAAATAATGGAAATCACATTTAAGAACAATGTTTATGTAAACAGAAGGACGAGGGAACGCCAACATTCCTAACTGTTTAAACAATATTGAATCATTCTTAAATAAACAAGTTTGAGGAAAACATCAAGATAAATATTTCTCAGCCAGAGAAGGTTACTGATGTACAGTAGATCCTAACTCTGTTCAAATTGTTCTTTACAGAGGAATATGAACAATATGGCATACATAGAAGGAAAACAATTTAACAAAGAAAGGAGCACTTCACCGGTGATATAGACCAGGATCCCAAGAAACAGCTTTTATATTGATGTCAAACTAGTTACAATCTTTAGGTCAAATGTTTCAGTTCAGCAATCATCTTCAATATTCAACCTAACTACTCTAGCACAAGCAGAGCTCCAAGGGCCAGTGAACACTATTTACAATCAGGATTTTATGCTCAAATGTATTTCAAAGCTCTGTAAGCGACTCAACCAACAACTTCTCATCTTCTACTGAGGTATTTATAGAAGAATGAGGAGGTGAAATCTAACAAAAGATCTCTATCGGTGCTTGAGCCAGTCCCGGTTATGCGGGAATGCAACCAGAATAAACATATAACCATAAATACAGAGATGCAGTGGAAATAACACTTCATTTCATTAATATCAAAGAACTGAAATTTGCTTACAGAGAGAATGGAAATAAAACTAGCTAGGGCGCTGGTAGCTATCTCTGAGAAGAGATGTGGCGGCTACAGGCCTCTGAACTGTGTTACAATGAGGCTCGAGGGCCTATTTATCATTCAGAAACAATGGGAAATCCTAAACAGCCAAAACCCTAACCCTAGGAGATGAAGCGCCAAAACTATGGGCCCCGTTTGGGTAAATTGGTGTTTCAACTTCCAAGGGGCGTAACTTTGGCATACGATCTCCGTTTGACGCGTACCATACCTCGTTAGAAAGATCTATCCGAGGACTACAAATTTGGAACAGGCAACATCGGTCCATGGACCCATGTTGCCCTCCGTTTTCCCAAAAAACGTCGTTTAGGGCCTCAAAACGGCTCCGGAAGTTTAGGACCCGAAAAACTGCTAAAAATAGTAAACTGTGCCGAAACTGAAAAACTAAAATAGACAATGGTGGAGCCCTAAGTGGAATAGGCGGGTGACCACCAATATCCACCTGGATCATTCCTCCCCCCTTAGGAAGCAATGGTCCCCATTGCGTTAAGTTCCTCCATGAGATGAGGAAATTTCTGCTGAACTTGGTCCCTGGTGAACCACTTTCCTTGGTGCGGGAGTTGGCCAGCTTTGACAACCCGATACAGTTGGATCCTCTGTTGGCGAGTGTTCTTAATTTGCATGTCCATGATACAATCTGTGGTGGCCTGTTCCATGCAGTCTGGGTTTAACTCTGTTGGTGTGAGTTGTTCTGCAATGTCCGAAGTGTCCAGTAGAGGTGGGAAGTAAGGACGAAGGCGATCCACATTGAGGACTGGGTGCAGACCAAGGAATGGTGGAATACTAAGCTCGAAAGCATTGTTCCCTACAGCCTTGGTGATGGTGTACGGCCCGTATCGGAGCGGGCGAAGCTTGCGGTGAGGTCCAGTGAGGCGCTCCTTCTGCAAATGCAGCCATACTTTGTCGCCCACCTGGAAGTTGTGTGGCACCCGGTGTTGATCATGGCGCTGCTTGTACTTCACATTGGCTCTGTCCAATATATCATGAACCTGTTGGTGGATGTGTTGAATGCGCTCGATGAAGCTACTTGCTTTGTCAAATTCAAACTGGACGTGCGCTGAATCGGCCTGAGCAGCTGCAAATGGTATGGCTACGTCAATAGGACATAGTGGTTGGAATCCCAAGCCCACCTGAAAGGGGCTATGGCCGATTGAACTGTGGAGAGCCCGATTATAACTATGTTTTACATATGGGAGGCTCTCGTCCCATGTGCATGGATTCTTTGAATTGTACATGCGCAGAATGTGTACAAGCATTCTGTTGACGACCTCTGTCTGGCCATCTGTTTGGGGATGGAAAGCTATGGACTTAGTGAGCTTGGTATCCAACATTGACTAGAGGCTGGACCAAAATGTGTTGAGGAACCTGCTATCCTGATCTGATATGGTGGTATGGGATCCCAAAGTGCACCCACACTGGAATTCCTTGAGTGGCCTGGCACAGCGATATTCTTCTTGCGGTACCATAATGGCCATCTTCGAGAATCTGTCGACGACCACAAAAACACAGTCATTTCCCTGCTTAGTAGAAGGCAGGCCCGACATGTAATCCATGGAGATGGATTCCCAAGGTTGACTAGGGGTAGGTAGAGGAGTATATAGACCTTGCTTCTTGATGGTCGGTTTGGCAATGGCACAAGCAGTGCAGGATTTGATGTGCTTCTCGACATCCTTTCGAAGGTTCGGCCAATAGAAATACTTCTGCAGGATTGCTACTATTTTCTCGACCCCAAAATGGCCAGTGACTCGACTGTAGTGTGCTTCCCATATCATCTTGGCACGCTCGCTTGAAGGAACACAAAGGTGTCCCATGTGACATAAAAGTGCATCTTGGAGGTGAAAATTTGGAACTTGCGCA
>CM076570.1:1324794438-1324980446 GCA_034641835.2 Pinus albicaulis
ATCTTTAAATTGACAGAATAGAAGGAAAACTAACCTTTGAAATGCAAAAAGCTGCTGTCACCAATGCCAACACAACGCCTCCACAAAATTACGAATAGCAACACAATGCCTCAAATGCTAATGCAATGCCTTCACAAAGTTACCAGTGCCAATGCAACACCTCCACAAAATTACCAATAGTGACACAACGCTTCCAATGCCAATGCAATGCCTCCACGAAGTTACCAATGCCAACGCAACACCTCCAGAAATTTGCTCTAACAAATACCAGAAAACTTGATGTGATGTGATGAATAAAAAGAATCATTCCTTTTAAATAGCGTATATTGTCTGATTGGTTTACTGTTTAACGAATGTGGGATTAAAATTTCAAATTTCAAATATTTATATTTAGTTTATTATAGTTCATACTATAGTTAAAATACTTATTATTTGCATGTAGTTATGATAATTAATATTTTATTTAATATTTACATGTACTGAATGTTGAATAATTCAAATATAATCTTAGATTAAAAATTAAAATATGAAATACTTACATGTAGTTAATTATATTTAATATTATAGATAAAATAGTTAATATTTTCATTTAGTTATCATAGTTAATATTTACATGTAATCAATGTTTAAAATCATGGGATTAAATTTTAAAATCTAAAATATGTACATGTAGTTAATTATAGTTTAAATAGTTAATATTTACATGTTGTTATTTTTGTAAATATTTACATGTAGTCAATCTTAAACCATTCAAATAAGAAAATTATTTTAGTTTTGAAGACATGCATGAAAGGAATATTTTGTGGATATTTTGAATAGAAAGTATGGTGAAATATTTGAAGACCAACAGTTTATTAATAAATTTTGAAATATATTTTAGATGAATATAACGTAAGTTTAAAATTTAAAATTTAAAATATTTACATGTAGTCATTATAGTTAAAATAATTAATATTTGCATGTAGGTATTATAGTAATATTATAGTTAATAATTACATCTAGTCAATGTTAAATCATTCAAATAAAAACATTATTTTAGTTTGGAAGACATCCATGATAGAAATATTTTGTGGATATTTTGAATATAAATATCGGTAAAATATTTCAACATAAACAATTTATTAAAAAAAATGTTAAATACATTTTTTGATTAATATTTGTACCAAATATATGAAATGAAAATTTTGGAGGGAAAGTTTTTCGCGAAATTTTTTGGGGGGAAATTTTGGAGGGAAATTTTTTCGCGAATTTTTTTGGAGGAAAATTTGGAGGGAAATTTTCAGTCTTTAAGCTATATATTGTAAGTGGGAGAGGAATTTGTATCATTCAACCTATTCTTGTTGAAAGCCATGGTTGCTTCTGATAGCGAAGTTTTTCTTTCTAGAACATCAACATCTTCGTCACACAACAACTCTATTCAGAGTGATGAATATAACGGGAGTTTGTTCACCATGAATAGAGAGTCAAAAAATCGACTTGGTCGTTATCCTAAAAATAATGAGAACAAAATTGATGAGGTGCAGCAAAATGAAATTTCTGTAAATCGAGCGCCAGTTATACCACTTACTCTTAATCCTAAGGATTATGAAAGCAACAGTGATGAAGGGCATGATGAAAAATTTCCAGAGTCAAAAGTTTCACTTCGTCCTAATCCCAAGGATTATAAGGACACCATTGATGAAGAGGGAGATGAATAATATCCACTTCAGCTTAATCCTAAGGATTATGTGAGAACAACAAATGAAGAGGGGAATGAAGAATCTGTAGAGTCAAAATATCCACTCTGTCCTAATCCTGAGGAGTATGCCAGCACCACTGTTGAAAAGGGGGATGTAAAATTTCCAGAGTCAAAATATCAAATTCGTCCTAATCGTAAGGATTATGCGAGCACCACTGATGAAGAGGGGAATGATAATGTTTCAGAGTCAAAACATCCACTTCGTCCCAATCCTAAGGATTATGCCATCACCACTGATGAAGAGGGAAATGAAAAATTTATAGCGTCAAAATTTCCACTCCGTCCTAATCCTAAGGATTATGCAAGCACCATTGATGAAGAGGGGGACGAAAAAATTTCAGAGTCAAAATTTCCACTTCGTCTTAATCCTAAGGATTATGTCAGCACCATAGATGAAGATGGGAATGAAGAATTTGCAAAGTCAAAATATGCACTTCGTCCTAATCCTAAGGATTATGTCAGCACCACTGAGGAAGAGGAGAATGAAGAATTTGCAGCGTCAAAATATCCACTTCTTCCTAATCCTAAGGATTATGCCAGCACCACTGATGAAGACGGGGATGAATTTCCAAATCTAAAATTTTCACTTCATCCTAATCATAACGATTATAATTTAACCATTGATGAAGGGGGGGATGAAGAATTTCCAATAAATATAGATTCAAGGCATTCACTTATTCCTAATCCTAAATTTATGAGACCTTCAGTGAGGAAGGGGAGGGGCAGGATGAAGAAATTCTAGTGAATACAAATTCAAAGCTTCCACTTATGCCTAATCCCAAGGATTATGAGAGCACCACTGAGGAAGGGGAGGATTAAGAGTTTCTTGCAAATGATAATTTTAGAGGCACAGATCTAAATATTGCATTTTCTCCAAGTGACCATTTCAAAGACACTCATGGTGATGAATAATTGAATCCTCCCAGGGAAGAATTTGAAAGCATGGGTCAAGATGGTGAAGAATTTATTTTGAGTTAGAGTTACAAAAGTGCCGATGATTCTTGTGAAATGTTTTCTTCAACTGATGATGGTAAAGAAAATTTTCCACGCAATGATGTTGATGAATTTATTAACTATGTTGAGGATGATGATAGTGGGGATAATATTCCTCCTAATGGTGATGAAACTACTTTTACAAAGGATGATGGAATGATGAAGCCGTTGCAAGCAAATATTGCAACTAGGAGTAGGAGTAGACCTTTTCATATCAATCCAAAGCATTCCAATTATACAAGGGCGAGGACAAAATATCTCACGACAAGAAGTTCTATCGTTCATTTGATTTCAAGTGAATGTTGTCGAAGGGATTGCTTGAAAAATATGGATTTCAAATTTTCTTTGGAGAGAAGGAAAACATATATGTCAATGAATAAAAGCATGCAAAATTCATATTTAGTGGGTTGCATGCAATCTACACTAGCAGGTTATGATTATCATATTGGGAATGTATTGCTTTGCAGAAAAGCGTTCAAAATGTTGTATTCAATTGGTAATTGTCGTTTGTCAAGAATCCAGGATAGATTGGAAAAAGATCCCACATATTATTCAGAAGCACGTCATAAACGGGAGGTGGGGCCGTTTGCAAATACTGCTAAGACATGGATGAAAGACTTCTTTTAAAATCATGGAGAGTGTATGCCAAATAAAGACACAATACATATTCCAGATAATTTCTCGAGATGAGAAATATTCATGTTATACAAAGATTATGTAGAAGTTGTTGAAGGAATTGGTAATTTTATTACATATTCTTATTTTACAAGGATATGGAAAACTGAATTCAACAATGTTCGTATTCCTAAGAAGACAAGGATGGGGATTTGTAGCACATGTGCTTCTCTTAAAGCAAAAAGAGATAAATGTCAAGGGGCAGAAAGAGGTATTTGTTCAAAACATTGTTTTTTAAAATTTGATACTTATCAACTATGAAAATATATTTATTCATATGTTTCTTTTATTTTATGTACAGATTCTGTTGTCAAAGAACTTCAAGACCATCACAATCAGCAAACAAGTGAAAGAAAAAGTTGTATAAACATCGAAAGAAGTGTTATGATCATCCAAATAAATATCTGGGAATGATAATTGATGGTATGGACCAAAAGAAAACACTTCTTCCACATTTTGTCCGCACGCCAAAAAAATTACAGGAGGAAAATTTCATTCAGTTTCACTTGGTTGGTTGTATGGTATTTAATGAGAAGATGTTTCCAAGAGTTTTCTTCACAACTCAAAATATTCACAATGATGCAAATCTGACCATAACTATAATCCATGATGTGGTTACTCATTGGTCTGGGATTCTTCCTGAAGTTTTGTATTTACAATTAGACAACACAAGTCGTGAGAACAAAAATCAATTTCTTTTTGGGTATCTAAACATGCTCGTTGAATTGGGGATTTTTAAAAAGATAAAGGTTGGTTTCCTTCTTGTTGGGCATACTCATGATCATATTGATCAAATGTTCAGTCGTTTTTCAATAACATTGAGGAGGAAAGGTGTTGGGAGCTTGCCATCATTAATTGAATGTATTAAGAAATCGTACATTCCAGAGCTTGTTTTTCATGTGTTGGAAGAAACTATTGACATGCGAAGGTTTATTTTTGGATCGCATGGTGAGGAGAAATGCATTGAACAACTTAACGACATTAGCTTCCAGCATCAATTTCGTATCAAAAAAATTGATGGGATAACACTTATATGGGGCAAGAAGTATTCAACTATTGAAGAATGGGGACCATCATCAGGTTTAGAAATTTTTGAAGTTCATTCCAGAGCGTCCAATGTTTTCATCAAAGATATTGTTATTACAGTTAGTTTCTGAAATCCATAATGCACGAAGGCAGAAGAGAGACAAATTATTCTGAATGTCTAGAGGAAATTAAAATATGTATTAGAGATACATATGAATACTTCGATGTTGCTGATTCAGTTTGGTGGGAGTCTTTTTTCAGTAATCAAAGTGATATGATTTCAAGATCAGTAAATGAGGATACGCTTTTGAAGACTCCTTTTTTTGGCCACAAAATATGCCAAATGAACATGAACATCAGGAAACACACAATGTTGAACAACAACAGCCTCAAGCTATTATTAATTTCCCACAGGTAGAGGAAAGAGAAATCTATATTGATTCTAGAAGATCACGTGCACAACGTGAAGCCATGGAAGACCTTTACAGGGGTTCTGTGCAGGATCTTAAGGAGGGTTGCATGATAGCAGTGTTAGCAGATGAAGATCCACTTGGCTATCCATTCTGGATTACCAAGGTTATAAAGGTCATTAATGAAAATGAAGATATTACAGTTGTTGATGTACATTGGTATGCCACAAGTACCCACCCTTTCAATGGTGTGTACAAGCCAGAGATGGTAGTGGAAAAAAGAATTGGCAGAAAGAGAAAAAGAAAGGGCACAAATATAAATCGTCGCCGCACAGATGTCTTAAAATTGGAGGATGTTGACATACTTGTGTATGACTTCAATTTGACAAAGAGATGAACTCTTCGGTTGCAGACCATAAATATTTTGAAGAAATTGCTACCAGAACAATTACTGTTGAAATGGGACTCTGCAGAATGTAGACGTAGATCTAAAAGACTTTTGAACTCTGAAATGGTGGGCATGCATGTTGACTCAGATGGAGCACTAGTTGATGAAAGAGAAGAATATGGATCATCTTCATCTGCATCGAGCCATTCATCTGAAGATGTAGATTATGATGGTGTGCCAGAACCTATGGCTGATTTTGAATAACTATCTAAGACACTTTTATGTAATTGATGTTTGCATGGTAACTTGAAATAAAAATTTTGACTTATCTCATTTTTCATGAAGTTCTGAGACATTTCTATGTTTGTTGAATTATATGTTTTAATTATGAAGAATTCATTTCTTTAGAATATCGACAATGTAACAATGAATTACAAAAATAATTTATGTTATATTCAATGTACCAATGTTGATATTTTAATTATAAGTAAAATAGAAAATAGAAACTAATGTTGAATTTTTAGATTATGGAGTGATATTACCATGATATTATGTATTATTACCATTTGGTATAAGATACTTTTAAGTTTTAATAATTATATGCGTCATTGAAACATAACACTTTGTTTTGATGCTTGATTTTTAGGTTTTGGTTGAAATTATATTTAAATTTGTCTTATGCTAAGATTTGAAAAAAGATAAGTTTTTATCCTTTACAATTAAAATTACTCTTACTTGTTTTTGTTCAATGATAATTTTTTCATTTACTTGTTCATTTTTTTAAATTGTGAAGTCTTATAATTTCTCCATAATTTCATTGTTCAAGTATGTTGAACACTTAAGATTGAAAAAATTTAGATTTACATCTTTTCATTAAGGTTTTTATGCGCTACCAAATTTTATCTTTAAGGTTATGGTTGACAATAATTACAATTTTGGGGTTGTTTAAAGTCAAGATATTTTATGTTTAACAACATGGATGAAAATTGTTCGAAATGATAAGCCCTTCAAACATGTATTTGTTTATCTTTAACATCATCTATCAAAAATGTTAGAAATTTACGATTTTAAAAAATGTCCTAATATGTTGTCTTTAATTCCATTGTTACAAGTGTCAAAATTATGACACAATTTTTTTTTTTTGTTATTCCAGCATCAACTGGTTTTGTTTTGAGGGTGTTTTTTCAATCCCTTTTTCAACGAACAATTTTGTTTTTAGCATAATTTTATAAAATGTTGAAATTTGACCTTCAAAAAAAAAAAAGTGCGTTCTGGAAGACACACTTTTTGTTTTTGGGGTGTTTTTTCATGTTTTTTGAGACTTTTTGGGCTAGAGTTCCCGTTTTGAGGTCAGGTTACCTATTTGATCGGTAACATTGTTTTCCAAAAGAATCTTTTTTTTAGTTGGGAATTCTTGCAAAAATATAAGTGATATTTGTACCATAAGGAATCATTTTTCCAACTAAATGTATCAGATGTACTAGGATCTTGCTGCAACTTTTGAATGAGTGTCCACACTTCTTCGTTCATCTTCCATTCATCCCTTGCTTTGGTTATCCAATCTGGTTGGATAATAAAAATGGCACAAAGCAATGCTTCCACCTATTCATCCTTTCTTGAGAGTGCATCTGCAACAACATTTAGCTTCCATTTTTTGTAGATTATTTCAAAGTCATAACCCAACATCTTTGTGACCCATTTTTGCTGCTCTTCTGAAGATAGTCTTTGTTCCAAAAAGTGTTTAAGACTATCATGATTAGTCTTTACCTTGAAGTGTCTTCCCATTAGGTAAGTTCGCCATTTCTTTAGTGCATGCAGTATTGCTAACATTTCCTTCTCATAAATAGGTTTCTGTAAATACTTTCCTTTGATTGGACGACTTTCAAAAGCAATGGGTCTTCCTTCCTGCATTAAAATAGCACCAATTCAATTTCCTGAGGCATCACATTCCACAATAAAGGTTTTTGTGAAGTCTGGCGTAGCTAAGACCGGTGCTAGGTACATTGCCTCTTTAAGATGTTCAAAGGCCTTAGTTGCTTCAGGAGTCCATGAAAATGCATCTTTCTTCAATAATGTTGTTAGAGGTGCTGCTATTCTCCCATAATTCTTAACAAACTTGCGATAATACCCTGTTAACCCGAGAAATCCTCGTAACTACTTTATGGTTGTGGGGACTTTCCATTCCTTAATGGCTTTAATTTTGTTAGGGTCTACCTGAACACCCTCCTGAGATACAATATGACCCAGATATTCCACCTCTTGTACTCCAAAGAAACATTTGGAGGTTTTTGCATATAATTATTTCTCCTCCAATAGTTTGAGCACCCTGTCAACATGTTGAACATGATCCTTCCAAGACCTGTTGTAGATTAGTATATCATCAAAAAATACTAGCACAAATTTTCTAAGGAAGGGTTTGAAAATGGAATTCATCAACCCTTGAAATGTAGAAGGTGCATTAGTAAGGCCAAAAGGCATGACCAAAAATTCATAATGACCCTCATGAGTTCGAAATGCTGTTTTTGGAATATCTTCAGTCTTCATTCTAATTTGATGATATCCAGAATGAAGATCCAACTTGATAAAATAATTTTCTCCATGTAATTCATCCAATAATTCATCAATCACAGGAATGGGAAATTTATCTTTAATAGTGAGCTTATTGAGCTCCCTATAATCTAGACACATGCACCATGATCCATCTTTCTTGTGCAGCAATACTACTGGGGTAGAGAAATAACTTTGACTTGGTTGAATTATACCAGCCTCTAACATTTCTGCAATCATATGTTCAATTTCTCTCTTTTGGACATAAGGATATCTGTAAGGCCTGATGTTTGGAGGAACACTTCCTGGAATCAAATGAATAGCATGATCATGATCATGAATAGGTGGAGTCCTTTGGGAGTATCAAACACCGTGGAATGATTGTCCGAGACTTTTTGGAGATCTGGAGAAATAGCTGATTTTGATGTTGGAACTTCTAGTGAGAATAATTGTGCAATTACACCTTGTTGTTATTTCTTCAAAAGCTTTCTCATGACATTAGAGCTTATTATATTTCTTGGCTTCCCTGCGATACCCTGTAATTCAATTTCCTTTCCTTCCAAAAAAAATTTCAAGAAAAGTTATTGAAAATTAAAAGCTATCATCCCCAAAGATTGTAACCATTGTACTCCTAGTACAACATCAACACCTCCCATTGGGATGGAAAACATTGGAATATTCAATATATATTCCCCCATGGCTAGCTTGATATTATGGGATTTTCCCGAGCAATTTATAGGTCCTCCATTTGCAACCATCACTTGACATTCTAGTGCTGGGTGTAGGAAATAATTCAATTCCTTGGCTACCTTACAATGAATAAAATTATGGGTACTACCTGAATAAATCAACAATATTACCTTTTTCTTCTTGATATGTCCTTCTATCTTGAGAGTTTGAGGAGTGGTAATTCCTGCCAATGCATTACATGATATGGTCGGGCTCATTTCTTCTTCTTCTAGGGTTGCTTCTTGGTGTATATCCTCTTCTTTGGAAGTTTCTTGTTCATTTTCTTCCTCCTCTTCACAATGTATGTAAAATAATTTCTTATCGCACACTTATGACCTTTAGTGTATTTTCTATCACAACCGTAGCAAAGCCCTTTTGCTCTTTTTTCTTCCAATTGTTGTGGTGTCAACCTTGTAGGTTGTGGTAGTCTAGGAGTAGCAACACTTCCATGTTTATAGATGTGAGCGGCAGGCTTCCTTGTTGCCATAATTTTACATTCAATTATTCTTGCCAACCTGAATGCCTTCTCCAATGAATCAGGTTCCCAAACGCGAACTTCATGTTGGATGCTATCCTTTAAAGTCCCTATGAATACATCAATCTTGTGTTCCTATGGAATATCAGTTACCCTTATATTCAATTTTTGGAAGTCCTCAATGTGCTCCCCCACTGAACCCTTTTGTTTGAGATTTTTCAATTGGCTAAAGAAGGTGTTGCTCTTTATATCCTCATAATGTGCTATCATTTTCTTCGTAAAAATTGACCAAATGACAATTTTTTTACGGGAGCAAAGCCATGGATACCATACAAATGTATTTTGTTCTAACTGTAAAGTTGCAATGCGCACCTTTTGTGTGTTTTTCACTTTATTTAGATCAAAATATTGCTCCATATATAGTATCCATGTTACGGGATCCTTGCCATCAAACTTCCTCATATTCATTTTTGGAATATGGTGGTTTTTCCATCCAAGATTAGAGTTTATGAAATCACGATTAACATTTATTTTTTTCTCGTCATGAGTTTCCTCTGCTATCTTTTCACCATTAGGAAACATTTATTGTATCAACTTTTTCAAACCTTCCATGTCTGTTTTTAGATCATTCTTCATGTTTTCCATTTTTTCATCAATCTTAGCGTCTATGTCATCCATCTTAGATTCCATGCCAGCTTCCATGCCATCCATCTTAGCTTCCACACCATTCTTCAAACCTTCCATCTTATATTACACGTCTTTATTCAAACCATCCATCTTAGTTTCCATGCCTTTCTTCAAAACTTCCATGTCATTTTTTGTTGCTCTTTGCGAGAGCGAAATTTGTTGCATTTTCTCTTGTAATTTGTTAGGTCCCTATATTACTAGTATAGTCCCTTATTGTTGTTAGTGTAACCCCCTTATTTTTATTATTGTACCCTTGTAACCCCCATATTGTTATTATTGTGCCCTTAAATTATTATTGTTAGGTAGACAAGGATTACATTGTGGCCCCACTAGGATTACATTGTGGCCCCATGGACTCCTATATATAGAAAGGAGGTTTTTTAATTTGAATCATCCAAGAATTTTTCATTCATGTAATGTATTGGAGGTTTCCCCCTCGAAGTGGCTTATTTATAAGGCATTGATATCTCTTTCTTCTTCTTTTTTGGAGTCAGGAATCACAACATTTGTGTCGTAGCTGAGATTCTAAGGTTTTGTCGCTTAAAATGAAGTCATCGTGAATTTTCGTTTATAAATGTTTTTCTATTAGATGTCTTTAATCATCGATCTGAAATTTTTAGAGTGCAAAGACAAAATCCTAAGGAACATCGTCACAAAATTTCAGAGCTTGGTTCAAAACATTTTCAGAGATATGATCTGTGCAAGTTAGGTCATTTTGCAGGCTCCTGAATTTAAACTAAACAGGTCATTGTGGTATTTTCGTAATAACTTTTTTTCTACGAAGGTTCAGAAGCTGAAATTTTTAGAGTGAAAAGCCACAATCCTGAGGAAAATATTCACACAATTTCGGATGTTGGTTCACAATATTTTTGGAGATATGATCTGTGGAAGTTAAGGATTTTTGAGGATTGTGAATTTCATCTCAAATATGTGATCATGGGAAAATATTCATAGCTCTCTCTCTGAGCATCAGATTGGAATGATGTAAAAAGTGGCCGAAATTACACAGACTGTAGTTTTTGTTCTATCAATTTCAGAGCCAAAGGAGGGAACAATGACACGTGGCAAGTCGTACAAGTTCACTCTACTGAACCAGTCCAAAATTGGGTCATTGTGGGAGATTGGACATAACTTTGTCTTGAAGAATCCAAATCATATTAGACCTGTGGCATTTGAAAGAAGCTTCAGAGGGCTACTAAATGGCTGAATTTAAAATATTGAGGATCCACAATTAAAGAGATAATTCAATTTCAATATCGAGCTCCTCAAAAGCAAGTAAAAGGTGTGTATTTTTTTTCCGAATTGCATAAGTCTTGTTTGAAGAATCAAGTTGAATTGATTCCAAGGGCATATTGTAGAATAGATACTAGTATTGGATTCTAAAATGGCCCCTAAAAATAATTCAACACCCATTAAGCCTTTATAAAGCTCTAGTATGACTCATGAAGACGAAGAATGGCAACATGACCTATCAAAATTACAAGAGCAAGTGCAACAAATTTCGCTCTCGCAAAGAGTAACAAAAAATGACATGGAAGTTTTGAAGAAAGGTGTGGAAACTAAGATGGATGGTTTGAAGAAAGGCATGGAATCTAGGATGGATGGTTTGAAGAATGACATGGAATCTAATATATACGGCATGGAATCTAAGATGGATGACATGGAAGAGAAAATGGAAAACATGAAGAATGATCTAAAAGCAGACATGGAAGGTTTGACAAAGTTTATACAAGAAATGTTTCCTAATGGTGAAAAGATAGTAGAGGAAACTCATGATGAGAACAAAATAAATGTTAATCGTGATTTCATAAAATTTAATGTTGGCGGGAAGAACCACCATATTCCAAAAATGGATATGAGGAAGTTTGATGGAAAGGATCCTGTAACATGGATACTACAGATGGAGCAATATTTTGATCTCCATAATGTGCAAAACACACAAAAGGTACGCATTGCAACTTTACATTTAGAACAAAATACATTTATATGGTATCGATGGCTTTGCTCCCGTAAAAAAATTGTCACTTGGTCAATTTTTACGGAGGAAATGATAGCACATTATGAGGATACAAAGAGCAACACCTTTTTTAGCCAATTGATAAATCTCAAACAAAAGGGTTTAGTGGGGCAGCACATTGAGGACTTCCAAAAATTGAATATAAGGGTAACTGATATTCCAAAGGAACACGGGATTGATCTCTTCATAGGTACTTTAAAGGATAACATCCAACATGAAGTTCGCATTTTGGAACCTGATTCATTGGAGAAGGCATTCAGGTTGGCAAGAAAAATTGAATGTAAAATTATGGCGACAAAGAAGCCTACCACTCACTTCTATAAAGAGGGAAGTGTTGCTACTCCTAGATTTCCACAACCCACAAGGTTGACACCACAACAATTGGAAGAAAAAAGAGCAAAAAGGGCTTTGCTACAGTTGTGATAGCAAATACACTAAAGGTCATAAGTGTGCTGAGAAGAAATTATTTTACATAGATTGTGAAGAGGAAGAAGAAAATGAACAAGAAGAGGACATACACCAGGAACCAACCCAAGAAGAGGAAGAAATGAGTCCGACCATATTGTGTAATGCATTGGCAGGAATTACCACTCCTCAAACTCTCAAGATAGAAGGACATATCAAGAAGAAAAAGGTAATAGTGTTGATTGATTCAGGTAGTACCCATAATTTTATTCATTGTAAGGTAGCCAAGGAATTGAAATGTTTCCTATACCCAGCACCAGAATGTCAAGTGATGGTTGCAAATGGAGGAACTATAAATTGCTCTGGAAAATGCCATAATATCAAGCTAACCATGGGGGAATATGTATTGACTAGTCCAATGCTTTCCATTCCTATGGAAGGTGCTGATGTTGTACTAGGAGTACAATGGTTACAATCTTTGGGGACGGTAGCTTTTAATTTTCAAGAACTTTTCTTGAAATTTTTTTAGAAGGAAAGGAAGTCGAATTACGGGGTATTGAAGGGAAGCCAGGAAGGATAATAAGCTCTAATGGCATGACAAAGCTTCTAAAGAAAGAACAACGAGGCGTAATTGCACAAATATGCTCACTAGAAGTTCCAACATCAAAATCATCTATTTCTGCAGATCTCCAACAAGTCTTGGACAATCATTCCAAGGTGTTTGAAACTCCCAAAGGACTCCCACCTATTCGTGATCATGATCATGCTATTCATTTGATTCCAGGAAGTGTTCCTCCAAACATCAGGCCTTATAGATATCCTTACTTCCAAAAGAGTTAAATTGAACGTATGATTGCAGAAATGTTAGAGGCGGGTATAATTCAACCTAGTCAAAGTTCTTTCTCTGCTCCTATAGTATTGGTACACAAGAAGGATGGATCATGGTGCATGTGTCCGGATTATAGGGAGCTCAATAAGTTCACCATTAAAGATAAATTTCCCATTCCTGTGATTGATGAATTATTGGATGAATTACATGGAGCAATTTATTTTACCAAGTTGGATCTTCGTTCAGGATATCATCAAATTAGAATGAAGACTGAAGATATTCCAAAAACAGCATTTCGAACTCATGAGGGTCATTATGAATTTTTGGTCATGCCTTTTGGCCTTACCAATGCACCTCTACATTTCAAGGGTTGATGAATTCCATTTTCAAACCCTTCCTTAGAAAATTTGTGCTAGTATTTTTTGATGATATACTAATCTACAGCAGGTCTTGGAAGGATCATGTTGAACATGTTGACAGGGTGCTCAAACTATTGCAGGAGAAACAATTATATGCAAAAAAATCCAAATGTTTCTTTGGAGTACAAGAGGTGGAATATTTGGGTCACATTGTATCTCAAGAGGGTGTTAAAGTAGACCCTAACAAAATTAAAGCCATTAAGGAATGGAAAGTCCCCACAACCATAAAGAAGTTGCGAGGATTTCTCGGGTTAACAGGGTATTATCGCAAGTTTGTTAAGAATTATGGGAGAATAGCAGCACCTCTAACAACATTATTGAAGAAAGATGCATTTTCATGGACTCCTGAAGCAACTAAGGCGTTTGAACATCTTAAAGAGGCAATGTGCCTAGCACCAGTCTTAGCTACGCTAGACTTCACAAAAACCTTTATTGTGGAATGTGATGCCTCAGGAAATGGAATTGGTGCTGTTTTAATGCAGGAAGGAAGACCCATTGCTTTTGAAAGTCATCCAATCAAAGGAAAGTATTTACAGAAACCTATTTATGAGAAGGAAATGTTAGCAATATTGCATACACTAAAGAAATGGAGAACTTACCTAATGGGAAGACACTTCAAGGTAAAAACTGATCATGATAGTCTTAAACACTTTTTGGAACAAAGACTATCTTCAGAAGAGCAGCAAAAATGGGTCACAAAGATGTTGGGTTATGACTTTGAAATAATCTACAAAAAAGGGAAGCTAAATGTTGTTGAAGATGCACTCTCAAGAAAGAATGAAGAGGTGGAAGCATTGCTTTGTGCCATTTCTATTATCCAACTAGATTGGATAACCGAAGCAAGAGATGAATGGAAGAAGGACGAACAAGTGTGGACACTCATTCAAAAGTTGCAGCAAAATCCTAGTACATTTGATACATTTAGTTGGAAAAATGATTCCTTACGGTACAAAGATCGCTTATATCTTTGTAAGAATTCCCAACTAAAACAAAATATTATTTTTGAATTGCACACTTCTCCTTTAGGAGGAGACTCGGGATTTTTAAAAACTTACCACAGGGTGAAGAATTTTTTTTTTGGGATGGCCTTAAATCTGATATTCAAAAGTTTGTGGCAGAATGTTTGGTTTGCCAGTAGAATAAAGTTGAGACAATTAACACCCCAGGTCTTCTACAACCTTTATCCATTCCAAGTCAACGTTGGGAGGAGATTTCAATGGATTTTATCACAGGTTTACCTAAGTCCGAAGGAAATAGTGTCATCATGGTGGTAGTTGATAGACTTACCAAGTATGCACACTTTTGTGCATTATCTCATCCATTTAAAGCAAGTACAATTGCTACTACATTTATGGACAGAATTCAAAAGCTACATGGAAGCCCAAGGGTTATTGTGAGCGACAGAGATCCCATTTTTACCGGAAATTTTTGGATGGAGTTATTTTCTTGTTTGGGTACTCAATTAGCTCATAGCTCATCTTATCATCCTCAATCTGATGGTCAAACTGAGATAGTAAATAAATGCTTGGAAGGATATCTTCGTTGTTTTGTATCTGATAAACAAACACAATGGGTCAAGTGGTTACCTCTCACTGAATGGTGGTATAACACTTCCTTCCATACTGCAGCAAAAATGACCCCATTTATGGCACTTTATGGATATTATCCACCATCCATCACATCATCTTTAAGGGAAAATTCGAAGGTTCAAGCAGTGGAAGATCACATCGAGCATCAGCAAGAAGTTCTCCAACTCTTAAAGGATAACCTGAATTTGGCACAAAATCGAATGAAACAACAGGCAGATCAACATCGCAGAGAAAGAAGTTTTAACGTAGGAGATTGGGTATTTTTACGACTACAACCATACAAAAAAATGTCCCTCAAGCAAGCTAAGAAGGGTAATAAATTATCGCCAAAGTACTATGGTCCTTACAAGGTGTTGCAAAAGATTGGTACTATGGCATACAAATTGGAGCTTCCTGCTTCTTCACGAGTGCATCCAATTTTCCATGTTTCATGCTTAAAGAAGGTTATAGGTAAAAATATTCCAGTTCAAACAATATTTCCAGAACTTGATGAGGAAGGAAAAATCATATTGGAACCTGAAGCGGTCACGGAAACAAGAACTCGACAGCTATGGAATCGATCAATTTTAGAGTATCTCATCAAGTGGAAGAACTTACCCACTGAAGATTCTACATGGGAGGATGAGAAGTTTATACAGAAGCACCCAGAGCTACTCAAGCGTTGAGGACAACACTTTTTGAAGGAGAGGGGCATGTTAGGTCCCTATATTACTAGTATAGTCCCTTATTGTTGTTAGTGTAACCCCCTTATTGTTATTATTGCACCCTTGTAACCCCCATATTGTTATTATTGTTCCCTTAAATTATTATTGTTAGGTCGGCTAGGATTACATTGTGGCCCCACTAGGATTACATTATGGCCCCATGGACTCCTATATATAGAAAGGAGGTTTTGTAATTTGAATCATCCAAGAATTGTTCATTCATGTAATATATTGGAGGTTGCGCCCTCGAAGTGGCTTATTTCTAAGGCGTTGATATCTCTTTTCTTCTCTTTTTGGAGATGGTTTCACAACATAATTATGATATGTCATGTTTCATTTCTTCATCTTCATGAGCCATAGAAGAGCCTTCTGAAGGTTTAAAGGGTGTTGAATTAATTTTAGGAGGAATTTTAGAATCCAATACTGATATCTATTCTACAATATGCCCTTGGAATCAATTCAAATTGATTCTTCAAACAAGACTTATGCAATTCGAAAAATAAAAAATAAAAATAACACATTTTTCTTGCTTTTGAGGAGCTTGATATTGAAATTGAATTATCTATGTGATTTCGGATCTTCAATATCTAAAATTTGGCCCTGTGGTAGCCCTCTCAATCCTCTTTTGAATGCCATGGACTAGTTCTGTAGAGAGAAATTGTATGACTTGCCACGTGTCATTGTTTGCTCCTTTGGCTCTAAAATTGATTGACAGGAAACTGCAGTCCGTGTAATTCTGGCCACTTTTTATAGAATTCCAATCTAATGCTCATAGAGATAGTTATGATGTTTTTCCCACGGTCGCCTCTTTGAGATGAAATTCGGGAGCTTGAAACAATCCTAACTTCCACAGATCATATCTCTAAAAACATTGCGAAACAAGATCTAAAATGTTTATAGGAGGTTCCTCAGAATTTTGGCTTCTCTCTGTGAAAATTTTAGCTTCGAAACCCTGTAGAAAAAAAGTTATAGCGAAAATTTTGCAATGACCTGTTTAGGTTAAACTCAGGAGCCTGCAAAAAGACCTAACTTCCACTGATCATATCTCCAAAAATATTGCGAACAAAGCTCTGAAATTTTTCGAAGATGTTCCTCAGGATTTCTTCTTCGCACTCAAAAAATTTCAACTTCTGAATCTTCATATAAAAATTGTTATAGCGAAAATTCCACGATGTCCTGTTTGGAGCAGCAAAACCCTAGAATCCAAAGCTCTGATACCAAATGTTGTGAAATCAGCTCCAAAATAGAAGAAAAGAGATATCAACACCTTAGAAATAAGCCACTTCGTGGGGGAAACCTCCAATACATTACATGAATGAAAAATTCTTGGATGATACAAATGACAAAACCTCCTTTCTATATATAGGAGTCCATGGGGCCACAATGTAATCCTAGTGGGGCCACAATGTAATCCTAGCCGACCTAACAATAATAATGTAAGGGCACAATAATAACAATATGGGGGTTACAGCGGTACAATAATAATAATAAGGGGGTTACAATAACCACAATAAGGGACTATACTAGTAATATAGGGACCTAACACAAGTAGAAACAACAAGGATCAACAACGATATACTGTGACAACACTTCAACGATTGCACTATCCAAGAATAGTGTGTTTCATCAAAAGAGAAAGCATAATTATACTAGATATCACTTTATTCGAGAACTTGTGAGCAATGGAGAAGTTCACTTGAAGCCTTGTAAATATAGTGATAAATTGGCTGATATATTTACAAAGCCATTAGCAATAGATGTGTTTGAGTTTCGCAAAAGAAACTTGGGTGTTGTGAGCCTAGCTGAGACATAGACCAACAGGAATGTTTCAGTTGTCAGGAGTTATGTTTTTTTTAGCGGTCGTAATTAAGGGGGAGTGTTAAAATATGTAATTACCTCTCGCATGCAGAGTTAGACAATCAGTAAAGTAAGCGTTGAGTTAGTCAACTAATTTGATAAATGAATTTGGTAAGTGATTTAGAGAGTCAATTAAGTGAGTGATGGTCAATTTGAGTTATGTGAGTTTGTGCATGTTTGGTTAGGTTAAATACACTTCATCGGGTTCACTGTATTCATTGTGATTGAGTGATATTGAATTTCGTTGATTAATAGAAGAGATGCAACTCGTGTGTTTCGTGTGTGAAATACTTGTGTTATTGTGTGTTTATATCCTCTGCCTACCCAACAAAAAAGTCAACAAGCAGTACGGTCTACCTTTATGAAAATGTTTGATTTTTCTTTATAAAGGCCTTCATAAAAGCGTTTTTTAATACCACCGAGTGTTGAAAGGATTCATTGAAAAATTATTTAATCAAACAATACCTAAGGGATTTTATAAAATTATTTTGTTAAAAATTATTTTTAAGAGGATTTTTAAAATAAATTTTTGTTAAGAGAGATTTATTATAAAATAAAAAAATTATACATATAATTTTTTTTTAAAGAAATTTATTATATATATATAAAAAACCAAATATAAGGGTTTTTTGAAAGGATCTTAGCAAAGATTCTAAATGGAGAAACTTAGGGTTTTATAAGTGAATTTTTTTGTAGAAAGATGGCAACATCGAGTTTCCAGCCACAACTTCCTTCTTTCATAGGGAAAGATTATGATGTGAGGACCATTAAGTGTTGGAAATACTCCCAAACATTGCCATGAATAAAGTGGCAGCAACCCACAGGTCCTTCAATTGATTTTTTGTGCGAGGAAGAACAAGCCCAGGCTTTTCAAATCCGAAGGCATTCACACAAAAATCTGAAACAGAGTACCCGCAGCCATACTCTGTATTTAAATTTCCTTACCATCGTTGACTTACCTGTTTACCCGCACTTTGCAGCCTGCAACATCTTTGGTTTACCACTTCATGCCTTCGCCAAAGTTATTTCCCTGCCGATGCGATATTGCCAGGACCCACAATACACCCAACTGCATTTGCAAACCTACGACAAACCTTTGTTATTTCCTTTATTTCTTACCTTTCCGCACTTCGCACCTCTTGCTGTTTAACCACCCACAGTTCGTAGCCTAAAAATTTTAAGTTGTAACTCTTAAGCCTTTTGCCGAAGTTATGTTTATGCCGATGCGATATCAACGAGACCCACCTTACCCTTACCACATTAAACAAACTATGCAAACCTTTTCATTTCCACTTATTCCTTTGCTTTTTTGCATTTCGTACTTACCATGGTTTATTGCATCGCTGCCCGCAAGTTCGCACTTCTCAACATTTAAGACTTACCTGTTAAGCCGCCCACAATTTTTTTGCGATGTGATGCACCCGCAAAGCGTGCATCGCAAGCTCAGGAGTTCAACAGATAAGCGCCCACAAGTTAAAGTGTTTATGTTGCGATGCAATATGTGCCACGTCACATCGCATATCACAAGTCTTATGTTATTCCTGTATACGTGCCATGTTAAAAGTTATAATCGTCGGTATGTTATTTACGATGGAGGCTCGGACGCGATATGTTTTCAGAGCCATAACCAATAATATTTCAGGTCTGCTTTTATGTATTTTTGTACATTGTTTTTGTGTAGAAACAACATAACAGAGCAGAGGACGTTTTGGTTTTTTTATGTTCGTTCAGCATTGAATTGCAGGCTCCGCCAATTTTGTATAAACAAAATGTAATCTCATATGTTTTCTGTGAAGGAATGAATCAAATATAGATAAGAGTTGAATAAATTTCAAAAATATTTCCTCTCCCGTGTTTAATTTTTGTATGTTTGGGTGCATAAATTTTATTTTTCCACATATTTTTGCATTCTCTGTGTGGAAAGCAGAACACATCCCTCTATGTTTGTTTTATTTCAAATTTTGAACATGGTATCAGAGTAGGTCTAAGCTCTCAGTGAAGAACGAGTCTTTACTGAAGAAGCTGAAAGATTGTTTTGAGAATCTGATTCTCCAACAGTGAGAAGGTTTGTTTACACAGTCAAGATGGAAGCAGCAGGCACAAGCTGTTAGAAAATTATATTATATTACAGAGCAATGAAACACATAAAATATGCGGAAAACACAAGCACAAAAAACACATAAAACCAGAGAGTCACATATATACGTGGTTCACCCAGTTTGGGCTATGTCCACCCTGAACAGCCTGTTCTTCCTTTCTATTATCCAACAAAATGAAGAGACACAACCTACAGCAGATCCACTGTAATATTCTTTGTTCTCTCTCACAGTATCCCTATTTGTTTCTCGCTCTGAGAATACACATACAATACATAGCCACAATACAATACCCTCATACAAAGCGAGGGGTTTCCTTCTAGGGAAAAAAATCATAAAATAAACATAACTTCTACCATCAGAACATTCACCTAATGAAAAACCCATATTGACTAGAAATTACTATACTTTTACAAGGAAATTTTACATCTGTTTTTAGCTTCGGGGGCGCTGCCCCCGAAACCCCCCAGCAGGGGGGGCTCCATAAAGTCGCAACCGGCCCCCATGGACCCCCCAGGAAGTGTTTAATTATGGGTGGCATTGACGCCCACTTTAAGGTATAGGGGTCCAACGATGTGATACAAAATAAACAAGATAATCAAGATCTACCCCCAACAATCTCCCACTTGGAGAATGATTGTAGCAACTCTACCGCTACTTCATTTTTTGGACGATGACTCCTCTTTGGGCCTGGTTGTTTCTCATATTCATTTTCATCCTTGATGACCAATTGAAACTGAGCAAAATCTCATTTTCTCCCTGGTTACAACTTTTGTTAGCATATTTGCAGGATTCTGGCTAGTGTCTATCTTTTCCAGCTTCAACTATCCATCTTCCAATACTGACCGTATGAAATGGTATTTGAGCTATATGTGTTTAGTTCTGGAATGAAATGTTGAGTTCTTTGCAAGATGAATGGCACTTTGGATATCACTGTATAACATGCCCATATCATGCTTCTTACCTGATTCATCCATAAACCTTTGTAACCAAATAATTTCTTTACTAGCCTCTGTAGCAGCAAAATACTCTGCTTCTGTTGTTGAAAGTGCAACAACACTTTGGATTTTTGAAACCCAACTGACAGCTGTTCCACCTACAGTAAATACATATCTGTAGTTCTCCTCCTGTTATCTTTGTCACCTGCCATATCTGCATCAACATATCCCTGTAGAGCAATGTTTGAACCACCAAAGCACAATGCTTGATTTGTGGTACCTCTCAAATATCTGAGAATCCATTTTACTGCCATCCAATGTCCTTTTCCTGGATTTTTCATGTACCTGCTTACAACTCCCACTGCATGTGCAATATTAGGCCTTGTGCAGACCATTGCACACATTAAGCTTCCAACTGCTAATGCATATGGAACTTTAGACATATAGTCCATTTCTTCTTAGGTCTTGGAGCACATCTCCTTAATAAGTTTGAAATGGCTAGCAAAAGGTGTACTAACTAGTTTTTCATTCTGCATATTAAATCTTTTCAACACCTTTTGTATGTACTCAATCTGAGACAATGTTAATTTGTGATTTTTCCTGTCTCTAGTTATTCTCATACCAAGGATTTGTTTTGCAGCTCCCAAATCCTTCATTGGAAATGAATTTGCTAATTTTATTTTTAGCACATTTATTTCTTGCATGTTAGACCCTGCAACAAGCATGTCATCTACATACAATAACAATATAATATAGCTGCCATCATTTTGCTTTTTCATGTAAACACAATGATTAGAGTGACATCTAGTATAACCTTGTTCAGACATGAACTTGTAAAATTTTAGATACAACTGCCTTGGAGCCTGTTTTAAGCCATACAAGCTCTTCTTTAACTTGTATACTAATGTTTCTTTCCCTTTGACCTCATATCCTTCTGGTTGCTCCATATAGATCTCTTCCTCCAAATCGCCATGGAGAAATTCTGTCTTTACATCTAACTGTTCAAAATGTAAATCTTCCGCTACTACAAGACTTAAAATAGTTCTGATTGAAGTCATCTTAACAACAGGAGAAAATATTTCATCAAAATCAATACATTTCTTCTATGCAAACCCCTTCACCACAAGTCTAGCTTTTTACCTCTGTTTTCCTCCATCTTATTCCTTCAGCTTGTAAACCCATTTATTCTGCAATGTAGTTTTACCTGCAGGCAACTTGACTAAGTCCCAAGTCTAGTTATGCATTAAGGAGTCCATCTCTTCTTCCATGGCTAGCTCCCACTTCTCCCTGCTTTCAACCTGAATTAATTCTTCATAACATTTAGGTTCACCAGAATCAGTCAACAATAAATAATATAATGAAGGAGAGTTTCATTCAAGGGGTCTACTTATCCTGGTAGATCTTCTAACACCACTTTTAGGTGTTTGAGATGTCTGTTGCTGTTGTGGTGGTTGTTTTTGCTGTGGCTATTGATTATTATTATTTTCAGGCACCTTTACTGTGATCTCATCAAGAACTGTGCATTCTTTGTTTTCTTTTTCATGTTTCTTTTCCTGCAACTGATTTTTGTAAAAGACCTTTTCATTGAATATTACATCTCTGCTCCTAATGAGTTTGTGATTTTCATAATCATATAAGCGATAACCAAAATCATTAACAACATATCCAATAAAGGTACATTTATTTGATTTTGCCTCAAGCTTTGTTCTGTTTTCTTTATTAATATGGACAAAGGCCTCACAACCAAAAGGTTTTAAAAAAACGTAGTTTACCTTTTTACCTGTCCATGCTTCCTCTGGAATACCACCATCCAAGGAACTTGAAGGCCCTCTGTTTATTAGATAAACAACAGTATCTATAGCATCTGCCCAAAATTGTAAAAGCAATCCTGCATGCAATCTCATGCACCTTGCACGCTCCATGATTTTTCTGTTCATCCTTTCTGACACACCATTTTCTTGTGGTGTTCTTGGAACTGTCTTCTCTCTACGTATTCCATTTTCTGAATATTACCTATCAAAATATTTGCTGTAATATTCACCTCCATTGTCTGATCTAAGACACTTCAACTTATTTCCTGTCTCAATCTCAAACAAATATTTTCATTTCTTGAAAGTATCAAATACATCAAATTTATTATGAATACAATCAATCCAAGTTTTTCTAGTTGCATCATCAATAAAAGTAACATAATAACGAGAGCTGCCAAGAGATAATACCTGAGTAGGTCCTCATACATCTATATGCATAAGCTCTAATTTTTCGCTCTTATTTTCTTTCCCAACCCTGAGAAATCTGACTCTCTTCTGCTTTCCATAAATGCAATTCTCACAGAAATCCAAATCAACATTCTTCAAACCTGACAACAAATTTCTTGAGTGAAGAATATTCATCCCCTTCTCACTCATGTGTCCGAGCCTATGATGCCATAATGCTGCATCTGCTCCTTTTGAAGTTAAAGCATTAACAGAGTTAGAAATACCATTGCATAAATACATTGTACCAACCTTTTCTCCTTTTGCTATTACCAGGGCTCCTTTGGTGACCTTCCAAGTTTTATCTATGAAATTTGTCACACAACCTTCACCACCTAACTGCCCTGTTGAAATCAAATTTTTCTTCAGATCTGGAACATGCCTTACCTCCTTTAATAGCCATTCGATTCCATTTTTTTTTTTACAATAACTTTACCCATTCCAACAATTTTACAGGGTTTATCATCACCCAAACGAACTTGTCCAAAATATCCTTGAACATAGTCATGAAAATATTTCTTATCAGGTGTGGCATGGAAAGAGGCCCCTGAATCTACTACCCAGGAATCAGTAACATTTTTGAAAGAAAGGATCAAAGCATCTTGTAACACATCATCTGTCACATTTGCTTCATGATTTTTTCTTGCTGTGCGTCTCCTTCTTTTCCCTTTCGAGATCTACAGTCTTTCTTCAGGTGTCCTTTATTTCCACATTTCCAACACACTATCCCCAATCTGGACTTGGATCTACCTTTCCTTGATTTACTACGATATCTTGAGCTCTTTCCCCTTTCCATTCTTCTTCCCCTAGACTCTACACTCAAATCATTACCCGATGTCTCACTGGAGCTTTTCCGTCACATTTCCTTGCTAAGGATAGCATCGACAACATCATCAAACTTTAAAGTACTAGATCCAGAGACAAAGTTACTAATGGCCATAAATAAACCATTCCAACTTTCTGGCAATGAACACAGAAATAAAAGATCCCTAAGTTCATCATCAAAGTTTACCCCTATATAACTTAACTGACTGGTAATTGTATTAAAATCATTTAAATGGTCTACAACAGATCCACCTTCTGACATCTTCATATTAAATAAACGTTTCATGAGAAATACCTAGTTTGAGGCCGAGGGTTTTTCATATAGCTTCGCCAATGCCTTAATCAAACCCTCTGCTATTGTTTCCTTTGAAATATTGAAGGCTATCGATGCTGCGAGGCACAACCGTATTGTTCTGAGTGCCTTTATATTGAGAATCTCCCATTCTACATTTGTCATAGCTGTCAGCTTCTTTGTTTTTTAGCTCAATGGTAGGTACATATCTTTCTGGTACAAATAATCTTCCATCTGCATCTTCCACAGTAGGAAGTTTTGGCCATTAAATTTCTCGACCCTAAACTTACCATCTTCCGTCATTGCTCCCACTAGAACTAGGAACCTTTTTTTCCTGCTAGTTTATCAGCCAAATAGACCTTCGGCTCTAATATCAGTTATTAGAAAATTATATTGTATTACAGAGCAATGAAACACATAAAATATGTGGAAAACACAAGCACACAAAACACATAAAACCAAAGAGTCACAGATATATGTGGTTCACCCGGTTTGGGCTATGTCGACCTCGAACATCCAGTCCTTCCTTTCTATTATCCAGCAAAATGAAGAGACACAACCTACAGCAGATCCGCTATAATATCCTTTGTTCTCTCTCACAGTCTCCCTATTTGTTTCTTACTCTGATAATACACATACAATACACAACCGCAATACAATACCCTCATACAAATTGAGGGGTTTCCTTCTAGGGAAAAAAACCATAATCTTAACATAACTTCTACCGTAAGATCATTTGCCTAATGAACGACCTAGATTGACTAGAAATTACTATACTTTTACAAGGCAATTTTTTTTTTTTTTTTTTTTTTTTTAATTTTTATTTATTTATTTTTTTTTATAGCTTCGGGGGCACTGCTCCCAAAACCCTCTGCCAGGGGAGGGCTCCATAAAGTTGTAGCCGGCCCCCATGGACCCCCCAAGCAAAATTTAATTACGGGCGGCATTTCCGCCCCCTTTAAGGTACAGGGGTCCAATGCTGTGATACAAAATAAACAAGATAATCAGGCTCCACACCCAACACAAGCCTGAATAATCCTCAACTACCATATTTCAATGGAAAGAATTATGATTATTGGGCTATTACAATGAAGGCCCTGTTCTCCTCACAAGATATTTGGGAGCTGGTGTAAAATGGTTTCCAAGAACCAGCAGATGCAGCAGCATATAATGCTTTGACACAAGTAGAAAGAGATTTGTTGAGAGAAAATAAGGACTCCAAAGCCCTCTTCTATATTTTCCAAGCAGTACATGAGAGTATTTTCCCAAGGATTGCAGCAGCAAAAAATTCTAAGGAGGCATGGGATACCCTCCAGACAGCCTATCAAGGCATGGCAAAGGTGAAGACAACAAAACTTCAAATTTTGAGAAGAGATTTTGAAAGTCTTTGTATGAAATATTCTGATAACATAGAATCATTCTTCACACATGTCTTTGGGTTGGTTACCCAAATCAGGTTCCATGGAGAGACACTTGAAGAAATGAAAATATTGGAGAAAATCTTAAGAAGTCTACCTTCAAGGTTTGATGCCATAGTAGTGGCCATAGAAGAGACAAAGGATATCTCATAGTTTTCAGTGGATGAGCTTCATGCATCACTAATGTCTCATGAGCACAGACTGAATAGAGAAAAAAACTCCTCATTGGAGAATTCATTCAATACACAAACGTATTTTGGTCAAGGTAGAGGTCGAGGAAGATCAAACTACCGAGGAAGAGGAAGAATCCCACACAGAGGTGGAAGAAGCAGCCCTTCAAACACAAGTGGAAGGGGCAGCAATTAGAATCCAAGCCAAGGTTCAAGCCAGAATCAAGCACAAGGACAGAGTATGATAAATCTCAAGTCTAATGTCATTATTGCAAAAAGTATGGTCATTATGCAAATGAGTTTGGAAAGAAGCAAAATGACATGGGTAGTAAACCTAGTGTAAATTTTACAAAAGAAAATCAGAACCAAGGAAGTGTTCTTCTAAATTTTAATGTAGCACAAGAAAAACAAGAAGATGTATGGTTCTTAGATTCAGGTTGTAGTAACCATATGACTGGAATCATAGCAATGTTTTCCTATTTAGATGAAAGTGTAAAATATGAAGTGAAAACGAGGACTACTGGCAAGGTCTCTGTCATGGGAAAGGAAGAGTAAACATAATGACAAGGAAGGGAGAGAATAAGTTCATGCCAGATGTATATTATGTCCCTGGCCTGAAATGTAACTTTCTAAGCATTGGAAAACTTATACAAAAGGGCTACAATGTGTTTTTTAAGAATGATGTGTGCACAATCATGGATAAACAACTCGTTCCAAAAGAGAATATGATAGGCAATAGAATTTTTCCTCTCAACATCAGATCATACTTGAAGGAAGGAGGTGTTGTAGCAGTTGTCACACGAGAAATATTTCAAGAAGAAGTGAAATATGAGAAGTAGTTATGGCATTTGAGATTTGGACATCTCAATTTCAGAGGTTTGAATTTGTTGCACAAAAAAGGCATGGTAAAGGGATTTCCACTCATAGAGAAACTAGACAGCCTATGTAAAGGCTGCGTCTTGGGCAAACAACATAGAGAATAATTTTTAGTAGGAAAGAGTATAAGGGCAAAGGCACCTTTGGATATTTTCCACTCAGATTTATGTGGACCAATGAAAAAACCATCATTAGCTGGCAGTCATTATATGTTGACATTTATAGATGATTACATAAGGAAGACATGGGTCTATTTCCTAAAATAGAAAAGTGGCATGTTTGAACAGTTCTACAACTTCAAAGCTCTTATTAAGAAGCAAACTGGACACTACATAAAAGTGTTGAGAACTGATAGAGGTGGAGAATATATCTCCAAAGGCTTTCTACGTTTCTGCAGGGAGCATGGGACTCACGAGTAGATTACCATAAGGTATACAACTTAGAAAAATGGTGTAGCAAAAAGAAAGAATAGGACCATCATGGACATGGTAAGAAGTACATTGAAGGCAAAGCATTTCCCAAAATAGTATTGGGCAGAAGCTGTCAATTGTGCGGCATATATCTTAAATAGATGTCCAACAAAAAGTATTATGAACAAAGTTACAGAAGAAGCATGGAGTGGAACAAAGCAATTTGTCACTCACATGAGAGTGTTTAGATGTGTGGCATATGCACATGTCCGAGATTAGTTAAGGAATAAGTTGGATAGCAAGGGGGAGAAATGTATATTTCTTTGATACAATCGTGAATCCAAGGCTTACAAGTTCTACAATCCATCAACCAAGAAGGTAATAATCAGAAGAGATCTTCAGTTCATAGAAGAGGAGGCATGGGAAAGAATTTTAGAGAAGAGAGTCAATTTGAAGACATGTATTTCACATGAAGACAAAGAGGAATTGATTGCATAAAGTAATTCCTCAACGGTGGCTCCTCCTCCACCTACACAAGCTCAATGGAGCACACCACAAGAAAGCAATAGAACATCATTGAGAAACCAAGGAAGTCCTTCTCCAAGCACACTAGAGGGATCATCAACTCCCTCGAGTTCAAGTGAAACTCCAAGCACATCTTCAAAAAATAAAAGAAGACCAAGATTCAGAAACTTAAATGAAATTAATGAGCAAGAAGAAGTTGATAATAATTCTGGTCTAAATTCTTTATTTGCATTATTTTTTCATGTTGATGACCTAATCCATTTTGAAGATGCAGTAAAAGAAGAAAAGTGGATTGAAGCAATGAATAAAGATATAGGTGCAACAAAAAATAATGACACATGGGAGTTAGTGGACCTCCCACAAGGAAAATAAGTTATTGGAGTGAAATGGGTCTATAAGACCAAGAGCAACATTGAAGGCAAGATAGAAAGGCACAAAGCAAGGCTAGTTGTCAAAGGCTGCAAGTAGTAGCAAGGAAGAGACTATGAGGAAAACTTTGCACTAGTTGCAAAGATGGAGACAGTGCGAACAGTGTTGTCCATAGCAGCACAACAAAAGTGGAAAGTTTATCAAATGGATGTGAAGTCAGCGTTCTTGAATGGAGTGCTGAAAGAGGAGGTGTATGTTGAACAACCTCCTGGATATGAAATAGAAGGCCAAGAACACAAGCTGTGTAAGTTTAAGAAAGCTCTTTATGGGCTGAAGCAAACACCATGAGCATGGTATAGCAGGATTGATGCTTACTTGGTGGACAATGGATTTGAAAAGTGTGATGGTGAACCCACGCTCTACATCAAACAAAATGATGGTAAGATCCTTATTGTTGTTTTGTATGTAGATGATTTGATTTTTACAGGAAATGATGTTTCTCTCATTGTTGTTTTCAAAGCAGTCATGAAGAGTGAGATTGAAATGACTGACTTGGGTTTGTTAAGCTATTTTTTGGGCATAGAAGTAAAGAAAATAGAAAAGGGGATTTTTATCTCCCAAGAAAAGTATGTTGAAGAATTTTCAAAAAGGTTCAATATGCAGAACAACAATACATCATCAACTCCAACTGTCATGGGGTTGAATTTGAGCAAGGAAGATTACAACAAGAATGTTGATCCGACATTGTACAAAAGCATGGTTGGTAGTCTAATGTATTTGACTGCAAGTAGGCCTGATATAATGTATGTAGTAAGTCTGATATCCAAATTCATGGAGACACGCAAGGAGACACATTGGCAAGCAGGCAAGAGAATTTTAAGGTATGTAACTGGAACAAAGGAGTATGGTGTTCTATACTCCGCAACCGATGATTTTAAATTGATTGGTTACACTGACAGTGATTGGATTGGATGTGTAGATGACATAAAGAGCACATTAGGGTATATTTTTCATTTGGGATCGGGAGCCATTTCATGGGCTTCCAAGAAGCAGCCAATAGTTTCAGTATCAATAGAAAAATTTGAATATGTAGCAGCAATAGTAGCAGAATTTCAAGCAGTTTGGATGAGAAGGATGCTGTGGGATTTATCTCATCAACAAGACAAAGGAACCACAATTTTTTGTGATAATAGCTCAGAAATTGCATTGTCAAAGAATTATTTTTTCCACAAGAGAACAAAGAATATTGATTCCAAATATCGTTTCATAAGGGAATTAGTTAACAATGGTGAATTTTTTTTGCAGCGTTGCAGGTCTAAGGAACAGTTTGTTGATATCCTCAAAAAGCCAATGGGATAGAAAAGTTTTTTTTATCTTAGATAGTGTCTGGGAATGATTGATGGCGGCAGTTGTGATTAAGGGGGAGTGTTGGAAATACTCCCAACCACTGCCATGAATAAAGTGGAGGCAACCCACACCTTCAATTGAATTTTTTTGCAGGGAAGGATAAGCCTAGGCTTTACAAATCCGAAGGCATTCATGCAAAAATAGGAAATAGAGTACTTGCAGCCATACTCTGAATTTAAATTTCCTTACCATAGTTGACTTACCTATTTTCCTGCACTTCGCAGCCCGCAACATCTTTTTTTTACCACTTAACGCCTTCGCCAAATTTATTTCCCTGCCGATGCGATATTAGTGGAACCCACCATACACCCAACCGAATTTGAAAAACTGCAACAAAACTTTGCTATTTCCTTTATTTCTTACATTTCCGCACTTCACACCTCCTGCTGTTTTACTGCCCGCAGTTCGCAGCACAAAAATTTTAAGTTGTAACTCTTAAGCCTTCCACCAAAGTTATGTTTCCACCGATGCGATATCAGCGGGAGCCACCTTACCTTTACCGCATTAACCAAACCGTGAAAACCTTTTCATTTCCACTTATTCCTTTGTTTTTTTCAATTTTCACTTACCATGGTTTACCGCATCGCCGCCCGCAATTTCGCACTTCGCAACATTTAAGACTTACCTGTTAAGTTGCCCGCAAGTTGTTTAAGATGCGACGCGCCCGCAAAGCGCACATCGCAAGCTCAGGAGTTCAACGGATAAGCGCCTGCAAGTTAAAGTGTTTATGTTGCGATGAAATATGTGCCACGTCACATCGCATATCGCAAGTCTTATGTTTTTCCCGTATATGGGCCATGTTAAAAGTTATAATCGCCGATGTGTGATTTGCGATGGAGGCTCGGATGCTATGCGTTTTCAAAGCCAGAACCAATAATATTTTAGGTCTGCTATTATGTGTTTTTGTACGTTGTTTTCTTGTAGAAATAATAGAACAGAGCGGAGGACAATCTGGTTGTTTTACGTCCATTTAGCATTGAATTGTAGGCTCTACCAATTTTGTATAAACCAAATTTAATCTCATATGTTTTGTGTGAAGGAATGAATCAAATATAGAGAAGAGTTGAATAAATTTCAAAAGGAGTTCCTCTCTTATGTTTAATCTTTGTCTATCTATGTGTATGAATTTTATTTTTCCGCATATTGTTGCATTCGCTATGTTGAAAGGGGAACGCATTCCTCTGTATTTTTTTTATTTCCAATTTTGAAAATTAAGATGGAGACCATGTTGAAAACACATGATGTTTGGGGTCATCTAATGTTTTGGGTTTGCAGAACCTCAGAGTGAAGCAAAAGAATGAGCTCTCACTTATGCAAAGAGGGAACAATGGAATAAAGAAAAAAGGAAGAATGCATAAGCGTTGTGCCTTATCCAGCATGAAGTGGACCAAACAATGTTCTAGAATATTATGATCATGACTTCAGCAAAGGAAGCATGGGAAAATTTGACGAAAAGACATCAAGGTATTTCCAAAGTCAATATTGTTAAATTTCATAATACTAGGAGATATTTTGAAAGTCTACAGATGAAGGAGACAAATGACATAAATTCTTTCCTGAACTAGATTATGTCTATCATAAGTCAACTAAACTTTTATGGTGAAGGTATTAAAGATCAAATATTGATTGATAAGGTCCTTATATCTTTGTCTACCAAGTCTAATGTTGTGGTAGCAGCCATAGAAGAAGGCAAATATTTGGAAATAGTGGTAGTTGATGAGTTAATGGTATCACTTATATCACATGAGGCAAGGATAGACAAAAATATTGTTTCCACCTTAGAAACTGCTTTCAAAAGTTAGGTTTCTATTTCTAGAGACAGAGGTTGAGGCAGAGGTAGATCGAGAGGCAGAGGATGAGGCGAAATACATGGTGGCCAGAGATATGGTTGAGAAGAGCATGAACATTAAAGTGAAAGAAACAACAAAAGCTTCAACAATCAAAGAGTTGAAAAATCAAATGTGAGATGTAATTATTGCAATAAATTTGATCACTAGGCTCATGTTTGCAGGAAAAATATAGTTGATCAAGGAAACCAGAGAGCTAATGTTAGTACATAGAATACTAACTCCATGTTTCTATCATGTCATACCATGCATGAACCTTCCGATAATTTGTGGCTATTAGACGGTGGTTATAGTAACCACATGATAGGAAACAAGAATTTAGTTGCAAATTTGGATCAATCTGTGAAGAAAAAGGTAAATTTGGGGACTGACAAGACAGTGGATGTAGATGGAAAAGGAGTGGTAAAAATTCTGATCAAGCAGGGGGAGCCAAATACAATCTCATAGGTATCTTATGTTCCTAGTCTCATACACAATTTGATAAGTGTTGGTCAATTGACAGAGAAAGGATACGAAATTATCTTTCAGGGACAAGATTGTGTTATTTATGACAAGTCCCCAAGCAAGCAGGTGATAGAAAATGTACAGATGAAGAGGAGCGTACTCTTTCCTTTAATTATGAATTACAGTGATCATGTCAGTTTTTTTACAGTTACATGTTCTAATGAATATTGGTTATGGCACTTTCGATTTGGACACTTGCACTTTTTTGGTCTAAGATTGGTGCAGCAGAAACAAATGGTTAGGGGATTACTTCCCATAGAAGAACCTGCTAGTACTTGTGAGTGTTGCATTTTTGGAAAGTAACATCGTGAAATTTTTCCAGAGGGAATTGCATACAAAGCAAGAAAACCTCTTGAGCTAGTGCATATAGACTTGTGTGGACCTATGAGGACACATTCGATTGGTGGAAGTTTTTACTTCCTCACTTTTATTGATGAATATAGCAAAAAGACTTGGGTTTAATTTCTGAAGTAGAAGTTTGAAACTTTTTCAAAGTTTAAAGAATTCAAAGCCTTAGCAGAGAACCAAAGTGATCAATAGATTAAGGTATTGAGGTCAGATCATGGTGGAGAATATGATTTAAAGGCATTTCATGATTACTGTAAACAACATGGAATCTGAAGACAGTTTACAACCAAGTACACATTGCAACAAAATGGTGTAGCAGAGAGAAATAATAGAACAATTATGAACATGAAAAGGAGCACGTTTAAAGGAAGAAACTTGTCTAATGACTATTGGGCAGAAGCAATTGCATGTGTTGTTTATGTGATAAACATATCACCTACAAAGAGTGTGATGAACATAGTACCAAAAGTAGCATGGTCAGGCATGTCTTGCATTGTATCTCATCTCAAAGTTTTTGGATGTGTAGCCTTTTCACATGTGCCTAAGAAGATAAAAGGAAAATTGGATGATAAAAGTGAAAAATGCATATTTATTGGTTATAGTGAGCAGTCAAAAGCTTACAAATTGTATAACCCTATCACCAAGAAGACCATAATTAGCATAGATGTTATGTTCAAACAACAAGAGGCATGGAATGGGACTGTAGACAAAACAGTTGATGCATAAGCACCATCAGTAGAAGAAGATGATGTAGCAGATAAGGAGCATTAAGAATCAAAAGAGCAGACACCAAATAGAGTCACACTAGCAAGGACTCCAAGATTTTCTAAACAGCATGGATCTTCAAGAAGATAAAAAAACCAGAATTTCCCCAGCAGCCAATCAGGTGATGAATCAAGAAATGGTAAGATAAATATGAGAGGTATGAAATATATTTATGATGATTTGGATGTTAGTTCAAATTTTACATTGTTGTCATTCCATCCTTATTCATTTGAAGAAGAAATCAAAGATGAAAATTGGGTGCAAGCCATGGATGAAGATATTGAAGCTATTGAAAAGAATAATACATGGGATTTGGTTAATTTTTCGAATGATAAAAACCTCATTGTTGTGAACTGGGTATACAGGACAAAGTTGAATGAGAAAGGTGAAATTAATAGATTTAAAGTAAGACTTGTAACAAAAGAATTCTCGTAGCAACTGGGAATAGAATTTGGAGAAATGTTTGTTCTAGTAGCGAGATTGTATACAGTAAGATTAATTCTACCCACATCAGCTTAGAACAAGTGGAAAGTATATCAAATTGATTTGAAATCAGCCTTCTTGAATGGAATTCTAGAAGAAGAAATTTATGTGCAACAACCTCAAGGTTATGAAGTTGAAGGTGAAGATAAAGTTTACAAGTTGAAGAAAGCGTTATATGGACTAAAGCAAGGACCTAGAGCATGGTATATCAGAATCAACAACTACATGATTAAGAATGGATTTTGCAGAAGAAACATTAAGCCTACCTTGTACACAAAGGTAAATAACCATGGATAGTTTTTTATTGTTTTCTTATATGTTTATGACATGCTTTTTACAGGTGATCTTGAGTTAGATGAATTTAAAGCAACCATGATGAAATATTTTGAGAAGGCAGATCTTAGTCTTGTGAAATATTTTCTTGGAATAGAATTTGAGCAATCTGAAAAAGGAATTTTTATTTTCCAAAATAATTATGCTAGATATTTTATGAAAATATTCAGGATGGATAATTACAAAAATGTCCCTACACCAGTTACAATAGGTACAAAGTTAAGCAATGATGATGAAGGATCAAATTTCAATCCAACTCTATTCAAAATATTGGTTGGTAGCCTCATGTATCTCACAACTACAAGACCAAATATTATGCAAGGAGTGAGTTTAATTTCTAGATTTATGGAGACTCCAAAAGACACATTGGAATGCAGTTAAAAGAATTTTTAGATACATAACAAGAACTAGATATTGTGGCATAGTGTATGCAATCACATAAAAGAAAGATTTGATTGCATTTATAGATAGTGATTTTGCAGGTATTTTGGATGATAGGCAGAACACTTCCATTTATTTGCTCCATTGGTCCAGGTGTGATTTCATGGGAATATAAAAAGTAGCCTATTGTGACACTATCATCAACATAAGCAGAATATGTAGCAGCAACATCAGTAGCATGTCAAGTAGTATGGTTAAGAAGAGTATTGCATGGACTCAATCAGAAACAAGAAGGATAATCAAAAATATATTTTGACAACACCTCAGTGATTGCACTATCCACGAATACTATGTTACATCAAAATAGCAAGCATATTTATGCTAGATATCACTTTATTAGAGAAGTTGTGAGAAATGGAGAATTTCACTTGAAGCCTTGTAAATATAGTGATAAAATTGATGATATATATTTATTAATTCATTAGAAAAATATGTGTTTGTATTTCACAAAATAAATTTGGGTGTTGTAAGTCTAGCTGAGACATAGACCAGTAAGCAGGTTTGAGTTGTCACGAGTCATGTTTTTGTTTAGCGGTCGTAATTAAGGGGGAGTGTTAAAATAGCTAATTAACTCTCGCATGGAGATTTAACTATATTTAGAGAGTCATTTAAGTGATCATTGAGTAATTCCAGTTATGTGATAGATGAATTTGTTAAGTGCGTGCATGTCAAGTTATATTAGGCAAGTCATTAGTCGAAAAGTTTTAAATACCCTTCACTGTGTTCATTCTATTAATATTGAAGTTTGTGTAATAAATATAAGAGACACAACTCATGTTTGTTTTGTGTGTGAATTATTTGTGCTACTTTGTGTTTTATATCCTCTGCCTTCTCAACACCCTCTAGTTCATAAATTCTTTCAGTTTTTCTAAAGGAATGGCATATTAGTGTTAGTGGAAATAGTGGTTTCAACAACTCCAAATCATGGAACCTGTATTTAAAAAAATAAAGCTCAAGTGACAAGGAAGAGTTGGCTCTTTGGGAGATAGGTAAACAAGCTAGTTACATAATATTTTCTAAAAATAAAAGATGGCATAAGAATAATTTTTGGCTTAAAAATATATAATACATAATATGTATAAATTTTATTTAATCTTTTGTAACTTATCCAAATCTTCTGGAAAAGGAAAATACATAAGAACCCTGCACATAGGACGATAAATAAGCCTTGTTGTGGTTTTGGATTTATTTGTATCGATATCCTCGGGAAATAAAAACATGTGTTTGCCTCTTATAATGGTGTTAAAATTATTGGGAAACTTCTATGATAATTATATGGATGGAAACATGTTAAATATATTTATTTTATTAAAAATATTTGTTGTGAAATTCTTGGAAAGTATTTATGAATTTTTTATGGAAAATAATTAAATTATCTAAGTCGTTTTCCTTGAATAGGATTACATGTGAGCCTTTCACAACCAAAGCCTATAAATATTTTCCTAGATATATCAAAAAAGAAACGTGTATTTACATACACAAAGATTAGTTCAATGTGGTAAATTTATTTATGCACATAAGGAAATAACTATTTTGAAAAAGAATAAGAATTTGTATGCATAGAGACATCAGTGGTTGTATTAACTTCCTTTTGGAAACTAAGTGTATATTTGTTTACATGGAAATAATAGTTAATGATGGTATAATTCTAGAGAAATAAATATGTGTTGCATGCATGAAAATAATAGTTGATTGAGATAGATTTCTCGAGAAGAAATGTATTTTACATGCATGGAAAGGAAAACTATTGAGATAGATTTCTTGTGAAGAAATGTAGTTTGCATGCATGGAAAGAATGGCTATCATTTAAATTCTTTTAGAAAAATATTATATTGTGTTAGTTCATTTGGAAAAATACCATGTAACTGCATGTATAAGAATAACACCTATTGTATTAATTATTTTGGGAAAGATTACATAATTGCATACAAAAAGAAACAACTGAGGAGCTAGTATTTTTGGATAAAACTTATATAATTGCATTCATTAACTATAGCACTAGTTTCTTCTTTTTGAAAGGGCATTTGTTTACATGCCCTAAGATGATGGTTGATGGGATAGTTCCCTTGAAATATTGTTATGCATTTTCATGCATAAAGATAGCATCTTTATGTTAGCTTTCCTTTGAGAAGATTATGTATTTACATATAAGATTATGTTAACTTTCTATTTGAATATGATGCATTTGCATGGAAGATTATGTTAGCTTCCTTTTGAGAAAATATTAATAGCTAATATGAAACGTTTATGTATTGCATGAAAAACCATATCTCATGTGTTAACTTTTCTTTAAATGTATAATGAAGTTTGAAGTGGTTTTCTTTGGAAAATAATGTGGACCTATGCAAGGAGAATAATAGTTACTACTACATGCTTGATGGTTATATGCCCAATTAATGCGTGTGTAGTGTTATTAAAGAAAGGATGTCATGATATTTTCTTATGTTAAATGTATGTGCATGAATAGATGATGAAGCATCAACAAAATAGATTTATTATTATTTTTATTAATACTTTCTATAATCATAATATCAAAGGTTGTTGACATTAGAAGTTGTAGGAAAATCCTGTGACATATGCAAAAGATGGATTATGTTTAACATTATGGCAGGTAATAAGTTGGTGGTTTATGCAAATTAAAGGAATGTCAGCTACAAGATAATCCACTGATGGGAAGATATAGACCCCAAAGATACTTGATGCTCAAGGGTTTGTGGATAAATGATATCATGATAATTGTAATACATTATAGCTAGTTATGTGGTTTTTAATATGATATTATTTGTAATATTTTATAACAATGGTCCAGGGATGGACTCCCATACAAGCTATTAAGTGAGGGGTGAACACCATCATGCTGATTTAATAATAATTAAATGGTTTCTGGTTTTCACCCTATGAGGTTTACAGGGTATATCAATGTTCAATGATGTGATTTCTTATTATGCCAGTTTGATGATCTTGATTCATTGCATGTCATGAATATTACATCAGGTTTTTATAATACACCAATGGTTGTTATAGTATGTTATTTACTATTCCATTCCTAAATTTTACTCTATGTAATGATAATTATTTCATCTAATGTTCAGTTAAAGAAAACAAAATAATGAATTCAGACTATTACATGTTGGTAATTCCATAAAAAAATTCTAACTTTATGTAATTTTCTATGAGGTTTACTTGGGGATGTCACAGTCCTCCTCCTCTTCTTCTAATCAGATACATTATTGTAACGTAATATCATCTGTGTAATCTAGAATAATTTTTGGGGATACTTGAGTTATCCAAACAAGCATTTCATTTCATTTCTACAATGGTCTTCATTATTTCATTCATGTTGTGGAGAATTTACTTACAATAGGATGCTTATCACCAAGATTTTGATGTTCAATAACACCAAAGTGGTTTCCATCTTCAACCCCTCCCCATATTGTTTGAACAAATAACTTTGTGGGGACTAAAATCCACCAAAACCAACTCTTATACAACTCATGGTTTTGGATTGCAATCCTTTACATATTTAAGTATATATTTTTTAGTTTGTATAATTCATTGTGAATGAATTTTATTTATAGTATTTTAAGTAAGACGAATTATAATAATGAATGTAAGGAAAGAAACTCTCCATAACATAATATGGAAAACTATTGTAAGATTTAGTGTTATATATAAATATATATATTGGAGAAGAAAAGTTGTCAAAGGGAAAAAATTTAAGAACCTCCAAAAAAATATGTGAAAATTGAGTTGAAAGAAAATAATGTTTATTGGAAATGTTTAGGATGAAATGTGAGATCACATCCTTTATCATACATTTGAATAAAAATTATTATATTTCTCTTTAAACCTTCAACATACAGGACATTTTGAGTTTTATTATTTCCATTATCAAGACTAACATTGCCTTTTCCAACTACCCTTGTTGATGAATTTCCTCCAAAATTAACATTGGATCCTTCTACATATTTAAGAGAAAGAAATTTACTTTGATATATTTTCATGTATTTTTAGCATCCATTTTCAATATCATTAGCTCCCTTTATTTTTATCATATATTTCAATTCCATATACTTCATATTTTTCTTTCTTCCTTTTTCATTCATTTTTGTATTATTCTTTATGGTTGGTAATATATTCTTCCCTTTGTTACTTAGGAAGTCTTGTTGTGTTTCTTCTATAATATCATGCTTTGCACCCATGTTATTGCACTTATAACATTAAATATAATCCAATAGGGGAGAAAATGAGTTGAAGTTTATGACAAAACCCTCATAAAATATTCTAGATTTGTTTCTTACATAGCCATTCATTGAGGTCTTATAGGCTCCTAAGTTTATATTTATCACATGATTATTTCTTACATAAAATCTCCAATTTTTTGGTTCATGATAAAAGTTATTACATGTAGATAAATATCCAAAGAGATTTTGATACCTATATATGAAAGGAATTCTTGGACAAACAGCTCTTATGAACCCATTCTTGTTTTCTTTGTAATAAAAATTAGGTCTCTACTAGTCATTAACTCCATTTCTAGTGCTACTTGCATTGCTAATATTTCCTTTTCAAAATTCATCTCTCTACTAGTTATCAACTCCTTTTCTAGCGTTGCTTAAATTGTTGATAAATCATTTGGAAAATTCATGTATGTGTTGATCCTCAACTCCTATCCTCATAATTCTTTCATTTTGGATAGAAAATTTGAAAACATATACATAGATTTTGGGTTTTTCTCTATTTAATTTCTATAATGTCTTTTTTCTTGTTTCTCATTTGAAGGTATTATGATTTTATTTATAACTAAGACTTGTATTAATGAAAGGTGACCTCTGAAAGTTGTGAATATCATCTAATGTTTCTTCACTTTTTCCAAATTCCGAGCATTGATTTAGGTAAACATTTTCCTTTTTTTATCCCTTAATTAAGGAAATAACTTATTCTTCAAGCATCTTAGATATTTCTTATATTTATTTCAGTTGGCTTCTCACTACTTATATCCTCTTTTAATCTTCTAGTTGTTTCTTCAATATGGAAACTACTGTTTCATCAGGATCATGATCCTTTTTATTAGCATTTTTGTAATCGCTCCTTTTTTATTTTTTTTACTTTTTCTTCGAGTCTATTTCTTTCTTCAAGGGAAATAATAAGTTATTCTTTAAGGTTTAATTCCACATCAATATTATTATCCTTTGAATATATTTTCTCTTTCTAATTGCTTTCATTTTCTTGATTAGCATATTGGGAATCCCGATTTATGAATTGGAATTCATATTTTTCAAGATTAGATGCATATCCAATATTTTCATATGAAGATATTATTGGAAATGCTGAGAGGAGGGGGGGAAGGGGGGTGAATCAGTATTTCTTTCAATTAGAGAATTAGTTAATCTTAAATTATTATCAGTGTTTGTACAATGATAGTAGCAAACAAGAGGAACACAAATGCACACATTTTTAAGGTGGAAACCCACTCCGGGACAAAAAACACCTAATAATTTTCTAATAATTCATTAATATTCAACTCCAATTGAAAATAAAGCTCCAACTTCCTAGAATCTAGAAAAGCATTCTTCTCCAGCTCCCACTGGACGGACGCTCCAATGCCCAAGATTATTTAGTAGTCAACTGAATGGATGCCCCAACACCCAATGAGCTACAACTCACCCTAGCACCACCCTACCACCCTATAGAAGAATAAAAGAAGAATGGACTGACGTACCAGGGAAAATGGTCCACTTTACAATGATATAGAATGATGCAGAAGAAGAAGATATACTAGACCATAACCCCAACTTTGACACAACTACCTAATGATGATCCTAGACCTCCCAACACTGCCTCTTCAACCCTTCGTAGATAGACACTAGTACAATTTGTACAATAATGTATTTACAATGAATAAGTACAATGATACCTTTACAATGATTGTATGCAGTGCTGCCCACTTGAAGACTTCATATGATGCAATTCTTGCTGTTGTTATGCACCTTGGTTGCTGCTCTTGTCATGCTACCCTCTGCTGCACCTTGCTTTGCTTTTCTTCCGTATAAAGTCTGGTCCTTTGCAATCATTGACAACACATGATCTAGCTTTTTCTTGCCTTCTAGGAGCTTGATATTGAATCTAGTGTATCTCTGTTATTTCAGATCCTTAATATTTGAGTTTTGGTCCTGTAGTAGTCCTCCCAGTCATCTTTCCAATGCCACAGGTCTGACCCAGTTTGGATTCTTCAAGAGAGAGTTATACCCAATTTCTCACAATGCCCTAATTATGGACTATTTCAATAGAGCGCACTTGTACGACGTGCCACATGTCACTGTTTCTTCATTTGGCTCTAAAATTGATAGGTAAAATACTAAACTATGCACTATCTGTCACATTTTACATAATTCCAATCCGATACTCAGAGAGAGAGTTATGACGATTTTACCAAGGTCACTTCTTTGAGATGAATTTCAGGAGCCTGCAAAAAACCCTGACTTCCACAGATAATATCTCCAAAAATATTATGCACGTTGATCTAAAATTTTTACTACAGCTTCCTCAGGATTTCAGCTTTTCCTCATAAAAATTTCAGCTTCTGAACCTTCGTAGAAAAAACGTTAGTGTGAAAATTCCACGATGACCTGTTTCAGATGGCTAAATCCCTTGCATAAGAAGGAAATGAAGATCAAAATTTATATAAATGCTTAAGTTGAGAGGGGCTTCAACAAGTGAACGTGGGAGGGATTTTAGGAGCTTAAAAAATATCAATTATGACTTTTCAATGACCCATGCCCCAACCCCATGGGGTTTTATCCCACTAACTGGGGGTACAAACTTCAAACATGAATATCTCTCAAACCGTGAAGAATTACATGGCGTGCCATATATCAACGGAAACATCTCGACAAGTAGAAACCATCAAAAGCATTATTGACCCAAAATATATTAATTTGGTAGGTCGAAATTCCCATGCAATATTGGGTTAGCCCCTGGTGTTGCTTGGGTTGACATCAATGACAACTGTTGATCAACAATCTCCCCCTTTGGCATTGATGGCAACACAAGTACTTCCCCTGCGATCATGACACCTCTTCCTACAACATTCTCTCCCACTTTGACATAAATGGCAAAGGGTAACTCCCCCTGAAGCACAACCATCCTACGGACCTGTACACACTTCCACTCCCCCTGACACACAACTGTCCTACAAAATTGTAATCTAATGAGAACTTGGGAGAATCCCAAGCTTTTGATGAAGATATTCCAATGCTGGCGAATATTTAATATGTGATTCTTTTGGTGCTGCTTGGAATCTTGCTACTTGTCCAACTGCTTGCATAACATTTGGTTGGGAGGCTGTTACATATAGAATACTACTAATCATAGATCTGTACAACCTTTGATCCACATCCTTAGATGAGTCGTCTATGCTCAATTTGCAACCAGTTACCATTGGAGTAAGGATGGGTTTACAATCTCCTATTTTAAATTTCCTGAGCATTTCCTTGATGTACTTGGCTTGACATATAAATATTCCTTTCTCTTGCTGAGATATTTGAATCCCTAATAAGTATGTCAGCTCACCAAGTAAAGACATCTCGAAATCACTTTGCGCCTTTGTAGCAAAATTCTTACTTTGTCGATCATCATTGCTACCAATTATTGTATCATCCTCTTTAGCTATTATACATGCTTTAGTTGCTTCATCTAGAACATATATGTCGTTTGGAGCTCGACTTGCTATAGCCACAATTTCACCATACACGCCTTTCCTGATTTCACATTTCGTGGAGTTGAATAGTATTGTGTGTCCTTGATCACACATTTGTCCAACACTGAGCAGATTGTGATTCATTTTTTCAACCAATAGAACATTCTTGGCTAGAACATCTTTGCTTCCGAGAGTGACAGTACCTGATCCTATAACATTTGAAGATCCATCATTTCCAAAGGACACGGTTCCATCCTTCTTCTCTTTCAGAGATACAAATTTATTTCTATCTCTAGTCATATGCGTTGAGCAACCGCTATCAACATACCACACATATTTGTTCTTTTGAGCCTTGAGAGCGAGAGCACAATTATCATTCTTCTTCTTCTTCCATGTTCGTTCATTCTGTGGCTTCGAAGATTCTTCTGGAGGATTTTCAAGTCTACAATATTTGGCTATGTGTCCAAAGTTTCAACATTTGTAACATTCAATATTATTTCTTAAATGTTCAAATCTATTGATGTTTCGCTGAGCCCTGGGAGGTTAATATTTGACAGATATCCTAGAATTGTATTCGTTCCTAGGGTACGTGCGACATTCTACAGATTTATGACCAAATTTTCCACATGAATAGTAGTAGCCATAAAAAATATGTTGGTACCTGGATGGAAATTTTTGTAGACGAATTGTCTTCCAAGGCTGTTCTTATGAATCTTGTCCAATGAAGTCTACATGCATGTCAAATATCATAGGTTCATTGTATTTTGTTGTAGAAGGTCCCGCTTCTTCTTCTTTGTAACCGATGCCAGTTTTGTCATTGTAAGATCGTTGATTGTTGATGAGTTCTTCCAATGCCCTTGAGCTTTTGGCATAGTTTTGGATAGTTTTTCCCTTCTTCACTTCGTTACGCAGCGAGACTACTTTGGTTTCTAATGCTTCCCTTTCTTGGTTGCTTTCTTCCAACTTCTTTTGAAGTGACTCTTCAATACATTTGTGTTCTTCAACATCAATTTTGAGACCTTGAACTTGTTCTTCAAGAGTGTTGGAACGGATCTTCTCAGCATTGAGCTCTTTTATAAGCTTTATTGACTCCTCATAAAATTATTCTATGGTCAACCCTTCTTTCTTCGTTGTTGTTTGATACTCTTCTTGCTTATTGTGCTTGGGTTATTGTGCTTGGCCATAAACAATACCTTCATTGGCTTCTTCTTCACTACTGAACATTGTCTTCATCGGATGATGAGCTATTTTCTTTAGAGAGAAAGTTCCTTTTCGATCCTTGCTTGTTGATTTTCTTAAAGCCTTTCTTTCTTTTTGAGTTGCCATTACTTTTGTTTGGAAATTTTGCTGCAAAATGCCCAACCTCATTACAGCTGAAACATATCAATGGAAGTTTACCTTTGAATTGTCCCTTACCAATTTGTAGTTTTCTCGTGAAGTAAGCATATTCTTCATTTGAAAGACCTTCTTCATCATCTCCCTTTTCTTCACACTTGCAGGTGCATGTCTTTTCAATTGAAGGTTGTTTATCCTTATTAGTTTTCTTAGATGCAACGAATGTAGTTTCTAGATGCAAAGTACCCTCTTATTCATCAAGTCTCATTTCATATGCTATGAGAACTCCATGTAATTCCTCTTTGCTAAGTTTGTCCAGATTTTCACTGTATTCTAAGACTGATACCTTTGGGTTGAATCTCTCTGGTAATGTTCTAAGAATCTTCTGTATAATAGTCTTTTCGTCAACTGGCTCTCCCAATCCTTCCAGAGTATTGGTTATTTCATCAACGTATTGAAAGTATGCAGCAATGTTGCAATCTTCTTTCATTGTGAGTTGCTCAAATTTTGCTCTATATATTTGAAGCTTTGCTTCTTTGACATTTGAGTCACCCGCATATATATTCTCAAGCTTGTCCCATACATTTTTGGTGGTTTTACAACTCAACACCTTATGATAAGCAGATTCAATACGTCCACTGATAATAAAATTCTTTGCTTTTGCATCATTTACCAAATTCTTCTTACCTTGTTCATCTGCGGTTGATGTAGATCCATTTTGAATAGTGTCCCATACTTCGTAACCTTGCGCCAAGAGATAGACCTCCATTCTTCCTTTCCAAAGTGCATAATTATTTTCATTGAATAGAGGTACACCATTCTTGGTATGCTCCATGACCTTCTTCCAGCTGTTAAACTGCTATTGAAGGAATCTTTTTTCGATTCCAATCGTTGGAACACCGAGATAAAATCAAACATTTATTTCCACCAGAGCATTGGTTAATTTTCAATTATTATCAATGTTTTTACAATGATAGTAGTAAACAAAAGGAACACAAATGCACATAGTTTTTAAGGTGGAAACCCCCTCCAGGACAAAAAAACACTTGACTGATTTTCTAATAATTCTTTAATCTTCAACCAATTGAAAACAAAGCTCCAACTTCCTAGAATATAGAAAAGCATTCTTCTCTACTCCCACTGGATGGACGCTCAAATGCCCGAGATTCTTCAGTAGTCAACTTAATGGAAGCCCCAACACCCAATGGGCTACAAATCACTCTAGCACCACCCTACCACCCTATAGAAGAATAAAAGAAGAATGGACTCCCGTACCATGGAAAATGGTCCACTTTACAATGATATAGAATGATGTAGAAGAAGAAGATATACTAGATCATAACCCAAACTTTAACACAACTACCTAATGATGATCCTAGACCTCCCAATACTGCCTCTTCAACCCTTGGTAGATAGATACTAGTACAAGTTATACAATAATGTATTTACAATGACTAAGTACAATGATACCTTTACAATGATTGTATGCAATGCCGCCCACTTGAATACTTCATATGATGAACTTCTTGCTGTTTTTATGCACCTTGGTTACTGCTCATGGCATGATACCTTCTACTGCACCTTGCATTTCTTTTCTGTCGTAGAAAGTCTGGTCCTTTGCAACCCTTGACAACACATGATATAGCTTTTTCTTGCCTTCTAGGAGCTCGATATTGAATCTGATGTATCTCTGTCATTTCAGATCCTAAATATCTAATTTTTTGTCCTATAGTATTCCTCTGAGTCATATTTCCAATGCCATAGGTCTGACCCAATTTGGATTCTTGAAGAGAGATTTATACCCAATCTCTCACAATGCCCTAATTATGGACTGTTTCAGCAGAGCGCACTTGTACGGCGTGCCACGTGTCACTGTTTCTTCATTTGGCTCTGAAATTGATAGAGCGAAAACTACAGACTGTGCACTATCTGCCACTTTTTACGGAATTCCAATCCGATACTCAGAGAGAGAGTTATGACGATTTTACCAAGGTCACTTCTTTGAGATGAATTTCAGGAGCCTGCAAAAACTCTGACTTCCACAAATCATATCTCCAAAACTATTGTGCACCTTGATCTGAAATTTTTTACTGCAGCTTCCTTAGGATTTCAGTTTCGTCTCATAAAAGTTTCAGCTTCTGAACCTTCGTAGAAAAAAAATTAGAGTTTAAAAATTCCACGATGACCCGTTTCGTATATTTAAACCTCGTACAAGGAGGAAATGAAGACTGCAACTTATATAAATGCTTAAGTTGAGAGAGGCTTCAACAAGTGAACGTGGGAGGGATTTTATGAGCTTAAAAAATATTAATTATGACTTTTCAATGACCCATGCCCCAACCCCATGGGGTTTTAGCCCACTAACTGGGGGTACAAACTTCAAACATGAATATATCTCAAACCGTGAAGAATTACATGGAGTGCCATATATCAACAGAAACATTTCGACAAGTAGAAACCATCAAAATAATTATTTACCCAGAATATATTAATTTGGTAGGTAAAAATTCCCATGCAATATTGGGTTAGCCCCTGGTGTTGCTTGGGTTGACATCAATGACAACCGCTGATCAACAGATATACTATATTCTATGGAGTAAAATATTTGTTCTTGGTATATCATTCAATTTTGGGTCTATGTGATATTCTTCTATTTTTATGTTCTCATTCATCATCATTATTCTCTCTTTTACATATCGACATTTAGCAGCAAAATCACATATTCTAACATAATTAAAAAAATTGAATGGTATATTGCCTTTATTTTTTCTATATATTCTTCTCCACTGCCTCATGAACTATATTTCTTTTGCATTTGATCCATTACTAGAACTATCATTTTCTTTATGTTCTTCTATTTTCTTTGAATTATTTAAAGTTTCTTCATTTAGAGTTGACTTTCATTTTTTTGTCTCATTTCATATGAAGTATGAATATTATGTAGCTTATCCATATTCATATTCCTAGATCCTTAATTTCTTCAATAGTTGAGACCTTTGGATAAAATCTTAAGGGGAGAGAGATCGACACCTTATGTACACTTAGTGTTTCCTTAACTTCTTCACCAATTACTATGATAGTATCAACAATATCATCCATACAAAGGAAGTAGGTTGTAATATATTTTTCATCATTCATTTTCAAGCTCTCAAACATTCTTTCATGGGTTTTAAACTTTTCCCTCTTCACCTTGTTATCTCCTTCATAGCTATTTTGAAGTTTGTCGAAATGTCCTTTGCATATTCACAATGCATTAATTTTACAAAATCTAATTATGATAAGTCACACAAGATGGAATTATTTAATTTTACATTATTTATAATAGCCTTATTACCATCTTGATTAGATGGAGGAGTTGTTAGAACTTTATAACCATCTACTAAAAATTTCCAAATATCAAAACCAAGAAACATTATATAAGTTTTCATCCTTGCCCTATATAAGGAATAATTTGTTCCATAGAATAATGGACCTCTATTTCTGAACTAATCTTCATGACTAACCATGGTAATTTTCATATCTTCCTTTTAAAGGTTGGACTTCTTTTGGAGGAGCCTTCTATAATACAAATTGTTGGATTCACACTTATATTAAGAGATCGTAATCAATTAGTATAATACAATTTATTACTTATTTAAAAATTCATGAATCATAACCAAACATCTCAGATATGGAACATAAGATATAAATGAAATTTTTTTTTAAATAATTTTTGTAGGAACTAACCTACTGATACAAACTTTATAGGAAATAAGATATAGGATAAACCACTCCTCCATACTATAATATTTATAGGAAAAATATAAAGGAGACAAAATACTCTCTACTCCAATGCTTGTAGGAATCAACCTACAAGAGACACCAATCATTTCTATTAAAATATTTGTAGGCACCAATCCCCTTTGATGCATATTTGTAGGAACCAACCTAAAGGACACACTAATCCCCTCTACCACAAATATTCTTAGGAACTAACATACTTTATTAATTATCCTTACTAATTCTACCATCACTAGTTTTATTAGTTTCTTATTCCTTCACAAGATCTACTTGTTGCTTCTACCTTCGACAAGTCGTATTGAGGCTTCTCATTCTTCCAAAACTTTTTTTTTTTGCCTCTTCCGAAGAAAAAAATTGTGGAAAATACCAAATATAAAATTTTGCAAACAAGATTCTAAAATTGTTATCTATGGAACTTATATATATCTTCTTGGGTATTTAAAATTTTCACAGTTTGAAAATTCTTAGAAAATAAGTCATAGAAAAAATGTTAGACAAACATTTTTGAAGTTTATTTTAGGACTACTCAATAACCCTAAATTCCATAGGGTATATCTACAAAACTATAGAAAAACAAAGTATCAATTTTCTATCAAAACTACCTAAATATCTCATTCCTCTCCTATTGGACGGATAAGTCATTCTTGCGGACAAGACAGACCTCCCAAGTGTCCTATGGACAACTAGCAACAAATGGACAAATAAAAACTATTTTCTCTAGATACTGTTTGATTTGGAATTAACTATAACAGGGTTTTGGAAACCTACTTGTAGTCCAGCGTTGATCTTCTTTCCAGTGGCTTGAAGAAATTCATTGTCAAGGATCTGCAATCAAAAACACAAGAAAATATCAAAAGCACCTGCATAATAAAAGTTAATTCATGAATCAAACATCTATCAAGATGATCAAGGAATTCAAGAAATGAGATAATTAATTAAATAACCCATTAATAAAACATGATAAATAAGCTATTTAACTAAAGAACTCATTGAGAAAATGGTATTCATTCGTATTATCTTTAATAAAGAAGAGCCTTACAACCATGTCCACCTTGATGTCGTACAAGCCTTCTTGGGGTCTGGAACAGGCGTTTCCTTTACTCTGACAAGCTTTGCACTCTCTCAGCTAAAAATGCACATGGGTGTGTAATTATTCCCACATAATGATTAGTTAAGAGAGTCTACGTTTCTACAACATTTCTCCTCAAAAATTCTCAAAGTCTCACTCCTTTCAATCTCAGTCATTCAGTACCCTTGAAACTAAACCAAAGCTTCAATTTATAGGAGAGGGAAAGTGGTTACATCTCCAAAATGGAAGGGATAGAGTCCCCTTATCAAGGGATTAAGTTCCAAAATCCAAGGAATAGGCTCCTTTAATGAAGGAATGAATGTTCATGATAATGGAGGGAGTGAAGCTTCGACCAGATAATGCCTTCTAGAAGCTTCCAGCTGGGAGAATATTCAACTAGCTGGGCTTCTAGAACTTACATTTGCGCTCATTTTACCTTTTACGGGGGTCCACAGTTTTAATACGCAAAACGTGTGGTAGGTACCGCATTTTTCCTTCTGCGGTACCACAGGTAATGGCTAGGAAAAGTGCGGAGTTAGGTTTTTTATGATTTTTATGAGCTTTTCTCCAAATCCAAGACATGGTTTAAGAAATTTTGGGTTTTTGACTTCTAAGGGAGCATGATATACGTGTTGATAGACCCATATGAACACCTAAATTTCATGGTGACAAAAATTAGTGTAACAAATTCCCCCCTAAAGCACGAAGTCTGAGAGCATTCGAAGAGTGAAGTGCTTTATCATTTCAAGTATTAGCCTATGGAGACCCCAGTCGGAATCTTGTAAAAACATTCAATGCAAAACATATATATATATATATATATATATATATATATATATATATATATATATATATATATATATATATCATCACTAAAGTAGGCATTCCCATACTCAGATCAAAAACTAACTAAACTTGTTCTGATACAGAAATGATTTTAATATTACATCAATAGTGTAGACACAGCATGGATGCGGCCATCTGTCTTGAATATTCTACTGCATAATGAATAATAAAACTCCTCACATCCTGGATGGTGGAAACTAAATCCAGGGTCTTGATTTTTGCTACCCGAACTAGTACGATTCTATCCATGCGATTTAATGTGTTGAAGTCGAACATGGTAGAACCCACTTGATTACCAGCCATTGATGTGAACTATTAAAAAGTGTGAGAGAAACCATAAATAATGAAAATGGCTCTCAAAGTACTCAGTACAATCCATGAAATGTGAATAAGTGATCTGAAGTCAAACATTTCATGGAATCGTTCGATCGAAGGTCAATGATGCAACCTGTTGTCGAAGGCGAGAAACCTGCCATTAAGGCATGCAGATTCCAAGGTACTAACGGATTATAGATCGACTTCCTAGATGATGAGCTGTCGTCGATAGAAAGTGATCCGTCGTAAGAAACCTCACGACACGAAACCATAGATCAAGTTTTGAAGAATTTTTTTGCAAGGACTGATTCCGGGATGGTCAACATGAATGGAGACAAATGTTTACAGATGAATGGTTTGTTTGACTATCCTCTTGAACACATAAAGACACTGCAGATGGTTTGGTAACAGTTTCCCTAAGCTAATACCCAGAAACCGGCTGAAGACTTTCAATGTGGTTTGATTAACTTGATAGGCAAAGGATTTTCCCAACCTAGGTAGAAGTGTGACAAAAAGTGTCATGTTCAAGAGTGGTTTACTTCTTTTAAATCAAAGTGTAACAAATGAATTTTTTTTCTCTCTTTTCCCCCACCATTTCTGACAGGTACCTCTTTATTTTTGACAAGCTTGAGGAGGATAACATTTGCTTGTTTATAAGCTCATCCTTCGGATGAGTCCAACTTAGTTTTAAAATTGAACCCTAAGAAGGAGTGGTCCGTTCCTGCTTGTAATCGGTAGGTCCTTTACTGCTAAATTTTAACGAGTCCAGTATAGGAGAAACTCGATGTTTTTCATTTTTAGGGAGTCAGAAGAAAAAAATTAAGAAAAATCCATGGGTGTACTTTTTCGTAATTTTAGTCTCTCAGGCCCGAAAAAGGATAAAATAATGTGGGAGAGAACTCTATTTACCATGATTAGTCAATGTATACCTTTTTTTTAAATAGTCCATCTCAGTCCGAAAAAGGGGTAAACTTATACTGAAGGGATGACCGTTCATTTCCTTTAACGAGTTCGAATAGTCAAGTACTCGGCGATCTTTTCATCTTTAGAGAGTCTGAAAAGGGCTTAAAAGAGAACTCCATGGTTTTTCTTTTTCGTAAAGTTTAAATAGCCCTAAAAAGTGATAAAAATAAAATCTTATGGCTGACTTTCAATTTAATTAACGAGCAGGAAAAGACGGAAATAAATCAGCATTTTCATGTGTTTTATGAGAATGAAAGATAGAAAAATAATCTCGGGATTTTCATGAGTTTAACAAGTCTTGATAATAATAACTAAAATGGACTCAAGATAGGTTTCGTTTTTACACAAGCTTGAAACGTAGGAAAACTATCCTTGAAAATGGTTTGTTTCATTTTTACACAAGCTTGAAACAAAGAAAAAATCATGCTTGAAAGTGGTTTCATTTTTACACAAGCTTGAAACAAAGAGAAAACTCTGCTTGAGATAATTTTTGAATGCCCCCCAAGCGTAACTTTCTAGAGTGCATGCCCCCCAAGCTTCATTTCATTCAACTAAGTAGACTACTGGTTACTAAAAGATGGATGGAATGAAGGTTCATTTACGAGATCAGATGAAATACTTGACTTTGACAGGAGAGGATTTTTTTCATTTTTTTAATGAGGCTGACACAGGAAAAGAACCATCCTCATGGTGACCTGTTTCATTTTTTAACGGGGTTGACACAGTAAAAGGAACTATCCTCATAAACTAATATTTCTAATCTACCTACATAACCTACTGATTCATTTTTTAATGAGGTTGACACAGGAAAAGAATTGTCCTGATGGGTCTGTTTCATTTTTTAACGAGGTTGACACAGTAAAAGGAACTGTCCTCATAGGCCACTGATTCATTTTTTAACGAGGTTGACACAGTAAAAGGAAATTTCCTCTTACTTGATTCATTTTTTAAAGAGGTTGACTTAGTAATAGGAACTATCCTCGCCTACATGTTTCATTTTTTAACAGGTTGACATAGTAAAAGGAACTATCCTCAACTACAACTGATTCATTTTTTAACTAGGTTGACACAGTAAAAGGAACTATCCTCATCTATAACTGATTCATTTTTAAGCGAGGTTGACACAGTAAAAGGAACTATCCTCATGGGTCTGTTTCATTTTTTAACAAGGTTGACACAGTAAAAGAACTTTCCTCATGACTCACTGATTTATTTTTTAACAAGGTTGACACAGTAAAAGGAATTATCCTCATGACTCACTGATTCATTTTTTAACAAGGTTGACATAGTAAAAGGAATTATCCTCATGACTCACTGATTCATTTTTTAACGAGGTTGACACAGTAATAGGAACTATCCTCACCAGACTTCTTGATCATGGCTTCCAAATAGAAGAAACAGATGTCAAGGGACACATCTCGATCATGGCTTCCAAGAGGTATTCATCAGATGGAAGAACAGTTACCTGAAAGGAACACATTTCAAGGGACTCGAAAGGGATAAGAACATCGCGTTCAAATAATCCCATAGAGTTTTCCTTTTCAATTACCAGATCTAAGTCAAAGGAAGTTGAGCAAACATTGAGAGGATTGCTTGCATCGGTAATTGAAAACATGGGATTGGTTGCCACATAATTAACCCGTGGCAGGGTAGATACCACTTCCGTAAAAGGAAATTTTAGGGGTGTCAGATTATTGGTATTCGAATCAATACTAGTGAATTAAAGTTGGTCAACAGTCACAATGTTTCCATTGTGAGGGAAAGACATCACGCGAAAGAGTGTCAATACGACAACTTTCATTGCATAGACATAGTCTTGCCCAAGGAGTAAATTGAAATCCAAGGGGCCTCGAACTACCATAAGATCAATACAGACAATTTTACCTTCCAAAGTAATAGAAAACTTAGGAAGAATCCCTAAAGGTTCACTAATGGTTCTGTTAAAAGCTTTCAGATTCTGCGTAACAGGCACAAGTTGAGGGGAACCCAAAGCTTTCCAAGCAGTTGAGGATAAAATACTAACATAAGCACCTTCATATACATGTGTGCGGCATACATTCTTAGGAAAATCCTGCACAATTATTTGGAAAGGGATGGAAGAAGGAAGATGAGGTTCTGTCAGTCTATTCCAATCAAAGGAGAAGACCTCGGTACTTGGAGGGGGTTCTGTAGGAACAGGTGAAATGCCTCTTGGCATAGAAGAATCTGATGTAACAAGAAAAAATTGAGAGGTATGAATTTCACTCTCTATAGGGAGAGTGGGATCGACTGAATGTGAAATCGAGTCGACCACTTGATCAACTAAAGGATCATCAACCTGAGTGATATGAGTTTCACTCTCCAATGGAAGAGTGAAATTGACTGTACTTGGAATTGGATCAATCACTCCGTCAGTTGACAGTAGGTTGGGAGAAAGTTGAAGATAACCGGTTGGAATTTTTTGTTGTGGAACAGTAAGGTTTTCCAAAAATTTTGAGGCTTCATCCATGTGAGGGAAAATGTGAGTTTGATGACTCCCTTTGCATAACCTACAAGGAAACCTAACTTTACCCTTTTTCCCAGGAACCTGACTATCACTAGTTGATGGATCAACAATAAGTTGATGAGAATGTTCTGACCATACTTCCAAGACATTAGGAATACCAGGACAATTGATAAGGAAGTGGCCACCCTTACAAAGCTTGCAAGGGTATTTGGGTTTACGGTGCATGTTGGAGGTTTCCTCAACATTACTAATACTTACAACCATGGTTGACTGGTTGACTTCTTTCTTATCTCGCTTCTTCTTCTTCTTATCCACCTAGTTACTAGCGTTAAGGCTTTTACCAAGCGAAGAGGAAGAAAGGGAGGAATAAATATTGGGCGAAGAAGGTAAATGGTCAACAGAAGGTTGGTGATGTTGAGATGATGAACTCTGTTGAGGTGAAGCATTCGGTTGAGGTGGAACAATTTGAGTATTCGGGGTCAACGAAGTTGAAAATAACCATATTGGTAAACCTATTGTAAATCCAGGTAATGACAATGTAGCCATATAAGGAGGACCAACATTTCCAAAGCAAGGAAAAGTACTAGGATTCCCATTAAGAGGGGTTCCTTGGCTGGTAAATTTCGGAATAGTTGCCATTAGATTCAACTTCAGTGAATTTTATTAACAATTTAAAACTAAAATTAACAGTTAAAAATTCAAACCTATGGTCTCTAAAAGTAAAAAAAAAAAAATTAACGCGTGCTATCAAATCTAGGTGTCAAACCGCACACAAAAAATAGATTCCCGCACTAAAAACACTAGTTGGTGATGAAATCCAACATCGTAGAATTTTAATGCAGAAACGGCGGTTGGAATAGTTACCCTGACAACCTGCTTAATGAAACAGACTGATGCAAGTTTCTCTACTTAAACCATCTTGAGTGAAGATAACCCTCCCGAGAGTCCAAGTGAGTCTAGCCAACGTCTTCTCCAAGTACAGTGGGATCTTCCCTCCACCATCACCTTGGGAAAGAATCCTAAAGTTTATGGCCACTAAGGTCACCAATGGGAACAAATATAACTGGGGGAACAGTCTATGATCCGATACACACACAAGGGTAGAGTAACAAAGCTCAATCCCCTTGAAGGCTCCTTGACATAATCCAAGGTTTACCGACAAGTGACCCCAAGCTCCTCGACAATGGTCAATCCAAGGTTTACTGTTGTTAATATGTGTATATCTGCTATCATTCCCAATGAGGAAGGATTGATTACCTCACTGGTTCAGATATGATCTCGTGCTTGACTCCTTTAAGAGGAGCTTCCCAGAGCATACATGCGACTATTGGAATTTTCCTACCACAAGATCGACTACTTGTTTGTTTTACTATCTTGGAGAGTTAACTAAAACCTATTCCAAGACACTAGCCTAAGCTATGTTGGCGGAAAGAGCCCTGTTACACTAATTTTTGTCACCATGACATTTAGTTGTTCATATGGGTCTATCAACACCTATATCATGCTCCCTTAGAATTCAAAAACCCCAAAGTTCCTAAACCAAGTCTTGGATTTGGATAAAATCTCATAAAAATCTTAAAAAACCTAACTCCACACTTTTCCTAGCCATTACCTACGGTACCACACCTTTTGTGAAGGAAAATTTCAGTACCTACCACATGTTTTGTGTATTAAAACTGTGGACCCCCATAAAAGGTAAAATGAGCAAAAATGTAAGTTCTAGAAGCCTAGCTGGTCAAATATTCTCCCAGCTGGAAGCTTCTAGAATGCGTTATCTAGTCGTAGCTTCACTCCCTCCATTATCATGAACATTCAATCCTTCATTAAAGGAGCCTATTCCTTGGATTTTGGAACTTAATCCCTTGATAAGGGGACTCTATCCCTTCCATTTTGGAGCTATAACCACTTTCCTTCTCCTATAGATTGAAGCTTTGGTTCAGTTTCAAGGGTACTGACTGACTGAGATTGAAAAGAGTGAGAATTTGAGAATTTTTTAGGAGAAATGTTGTAGAAACTCAGACTCTCTTAACTGATCATTATGTGGGAATGATTACACACCCATGCGCATTTTAGCTGAGAGAGTGCAAAGCTTGTCCGAGTAAAGGAAACGCCTGTTCGGGACCCTAGGAAGGCCTGCATGACATTAAGGCAGACATGGTTGTAAGGCTCTTCCTTATTAAAGATAATACGAATGAATACCGTTTTCTCAATGAGTTCTTTAGTTGAATAGCTTATTTATCATGTTTTATCAATGAGTTACTTAATTAATTACCTCATTTCTTGAATTCCTTGATCATCTTGATAGATGTTTGATTCATGAATTAATTTTTATTATGCAGGTGCTTTTGATATTTTCTTGTGTTTGTGATTGCAGATCCTTGACGATGACTTTCTTCAAGCCACTGGAAAGAAGATCAACACTGGACTACAAGTAGGTTTCCAAAACCCTGTTATAGTTAATTCCAAATCAAACAGTATCTAGAGAAAATATTTTTTATTTGTCCATTTGTTGCTAGCTATCCGTAGGACACTTGGGAGGTTTGTCTTGTCCGCAAGAACGACTTATCCGTCCAACAAAATGGCGACTCAACTGGGGAATGGATCTTGAACTTCGATTTCTTTTATTTTTGACTTGTGATTTTATTTTTTCTAATTTTGATTGGTTTATACTGGCTTGGGTAGTTTATCCCTGTAGAATCCCTAACAAATGTTTTAGAGTTTTTTAGTTTTCTGGTATCCGCACTTTTCTTTTAGAAACAGTGCGAGCATCTCTGCTCTTTTCTTGTATAAACAATGTGGGACCGCACCTATTCACACTGAAACCTGCGGAACCTATGAAAATTTTTAGAAAACCTTAAAATCCTCTTTTCTAGATTAGTTTGTTAGGTTCTCATTATATACCCAGACTTGTATTTTCTGTCAAAAGCCTTGTGTGAATTTCTTTAAGCAACTCTTATAATCTCATCAGTCTCTGTTAAGTTAATTGGGTGTTTTGAATATTCTTTTTTGAGAAATTCTTAATTTTATTTCCTTTGGTCATTACTTTGAGGTTTGTCTCAGTCTCTTAACAATTTTTCATCTTTTTTATTTTGTTTTTCCAAAAAAAAATTCCCCCTCATTCACCGGGGGGGGGTGCTAAATTGTGTGTGAGTGTTAATCGCCTTTGAGTGTTTTTATTTTTGATCTTTGGAAATCTCACCCAATTTTATTTACTTACACTTGATTGGTTCTTAGATTACATTAGAATAATCTTTTGTTTGAGAATTCTCTTGCATAGATCACATTTGCATAATTAGAATTCTCATTTTCAGAATATGAATGAAAAATGTGCATAGATTACATTTGCATATTTTTCAAGTGAATTGTGCATAGATTAAAACTGCATAGTTTACATTCTGAAAAATCAATCGTAGATTTAGATCATTTTATTTAATTTGAATTTACACGTTTTTATGCTTGTTTTAAAAACACAAAAATAAAAAAAATGGAATTTTTTAGCATTAATTTTTCTTGATGAAATTAGTGCATTGGATAATTTGTTATATTTTCTCTTATTTATCAATGTTTTCTTGTTTGAAGTGAATGAAAACTCTCTCCCTACTTTAGTTAGGATTCATCAAATTGAAAAGATTACATTATCATATTCGATTGCATTCAGTTTTGGGTCGGGTCATAACACCATTGGTTTCATATCCATTTACCCTTTGAGTAATAACAACCTAAATAACATAGTGCTTAATAAAATTCAACTAGTAATTTTTACATTTTTAGGGCTTGTTGGACGGATAAGTCATTTTTGCGGACAAGACAGACCTCCCAAGTGTCCTATGGATAGCTAGCAACAAACGGACAAATAAAAACTATTTTCCTTAGATACTATTTGATTTGGAATTAACTATAACAGGGTTTTGGAAACCTACTTGTAGTCCAAAGCTGATCTTCTTTCCAGTGGCTTGAAGAAATTCATCGTCAAGGATCTGCAATCACAAACGCAAGAAAATATCAAAAGCACCTGCATAATAAAAATTAATTCATGAATCAAACATCTATCAAGATGATCAAGGAATTTAAGAAATGAGATAATTAATTAAATAACCCATTAATAAAACATGATAAATAAGCTATTTAACTAAAGAACTCATTGAGAAAACAGTATTCATTCGTATTATCTTTAATAAATAAGAGCCTTACAACCGTGTCCACCTTGATGTCGTACAGGCCTTCCTGGGGTTTGGAACAGACGTTTCCTTTACTCTGACAAGCTTTGCACTCTCTCAGCTAAAATGCACATGGGTGTGTAATTATTCCCACATAATGATCAGATAAGAGAGTCTGAGTTTCTACAACATTTCTCCTCAAAAATTCTCAAGTTCTCACTCTTTTCAATCTCAGTCAGTTAGTACCCTTGAAACTGAACCAAAGCTTCAATTTATAGGAGAAGGAAAGTGGTTACAACTCAAAAATGGAAGGGATAGAGTCCCCTTATCAAGGGATTAAGTTCCAAAATCCAAGGAATAGGCTCCTTTAATGAAGGAATGACTGTTCATGATAATGGAGGGAGTGAAGCTTCGACCAGATAACGCCTTCTAGAAGCTTCCGGCTAGGAGAATATTCGACCAGCTAGGCTTCTAGAACTTACATTTTCGTTCATTTTACTTTTTACAGGGGTCCGCAGTTTTAATACACAAAACGTGCGGTAGGTACCGCAATTTTCCTTCACAAAATGTGTGGTACTGCAGGTAATGGCTAGGAAAAGTGCAGAGTTAGGTTTTTTTATGATTTTTATGAGCTTTTCTCCAAATCCAAGAGTTGGTTTAGGAAATTTGGGGTTTTTGACTTCTAAGGGAGGATGATATAGGTGTTGATAGACCCATATGAACAGCTAAATGTCATGGTGACAAAAATTAGTGTAACATCTCCCCTCAAGATTTGAAAGTTTGAAACATTTCAAAACCCATTATAGTGAAAATGTCAAGCTGGATTGTTTGAAGAAAATTTCAAGAGAATTCAAGAACCCTAACTTACTTAAAAAATATCTATGAAATTAAAATGAACTAAACTATGAAATTTATACTATAGGTACCTATGTATCTTATCTTTATCTCCTCAATATTTCAAAATTTGAAATATTTTAGAAAAAAATTATATAAAAAATGCCAAGATGACATATTTCAAGAAAAATTTAGGAGATTTTAGGAACTCTAACTTACTAATGGTATATATATATAATGAAATAGAAAAAAAGCATGAAAATTTTACCAAATATACAAAAATATGTTCCCTATATTTATTCCAAGTTTCATAGTCTGTAACTTCACAAAAGAAAATTTACAACGAAAATTTCAAGTGGAATTGTTTGAAGTAAATTTAGGAGCATTCAAGAACCCTATCTTCCTCGCATCCATTATCTCTTGGATGGTATTCAAATGTACTAATTTATTTTTTATTTATATATTTCCTATGTTTTCTTATGGGGATAAATTGTAAAACGGGTTAGGTTGACTTATACTTTTTAGTTTGATTGACTTAATAAAATATTTCATGTCTCCTCATTCCTATGGAGTTAAAGGACTTCCATGTGGAATTAGAAAGGTATCATAAAAATATTTCAACCATATATATGGTTCTACCATTTGAGATAGGTATTTATATTTGAAATTACTTCGGATATAGGGCATCGAAACTGGGATTCAAGAAAAATTGGGTATACAAACAATATTTCTAGCAATATTAATCTTGCAATATATATCTTAGAAATTTGTAATATATACCTGTATTTGACATCAATGACAACATTGTACCCTTAATTTTTACATTCTCTATCTCCCCCTAACTAAAATCAATGACAATGCAATATATGAAATCTATAATAAATACAGAGTCTCCATGTCTCCTCCTTCTTCTAGACCAACACAATTGGGCTCTCATAACGTGAGTAGCATCATCAAATGTGGCCCTTTTGGATGAGCTCATAAATACGACATTTAATTTTGTCATTCTCCATGTGAGAGGAAAAGGAGGACCAAGTATCAAGTTAATTTATTGTTTTACCTAGTAGTCCTAAGGAACCCCTAAAAGGCAAGAAAAGATATATCTATATGCCTCTACAATCTTGTCCACCTACTTTTGTTGGATAGAGAGGATCCTATTGAGTTTGTGGTGGTTGATATGAAATTATTTTCACCTTTTAAATAAATAATGAACAAGACAAAATTTGTAGTCTAATAGATCACGTTTTGACATTGCTTTGCTAAGATTAATGAAATTTTTGTAACTAGAACTACTTCTAGGTATCTATAGAGATAACATCATAGAGAAAAAAATGAAAGTTATGGGATGAGACTCATAAATATCATGATGATTCGAAATATAATATTCTATTAAAATAACATCACAAACTTCAAGTGGGGCAACATCACACAATAGTTCATCTTTGAAGTACTTGATGCCATAAGACATGTGCCATTATTTTTTAGTGCACATTTCTCATACTTGTCTCAACCAACTAATGGTGTATCGTTTGGGGTGTGGCACTATTGGTAGCTACAATATCTTGATGACCTTAGTTGATACCAAGTTAATTTGGCTCCAATTTTCAATAATTAAATGTATTGGGTGGGACTTCACCCAAAAATATGAATGGAATAGGTGTTATCACTCCTTAGGATACTCTAAATCCTCTACTTGGATCTTCATAGGTGTGATGGTAGAATTGGGTTCTACAGTAATGATCTACTTTTTGTTATTCTATTTTGAAGCAAAATCTACACTAGAGTCAATTTCCTTTTAAATAATGCTAGAAAATAACTAATTTTTTTAGTGGCATTCATCAGTGTTGTTCCATGGGATTTGATGGAACTCACACAACTTTACAATTACCTTCTTCAACTTCCCATTACCCTAAATTTCATCTGACTTGCAATGAATTTCTTGAGTTTGGCTCTCCTTTCTATGTACCTTTTTCTCTGAGTTAGGGTAACTTTTTTTATGCTCCTTTTTTGGTGGATTTGTAAATCCAAACTCCCACTTATTCCTCTACTTTGATTTAAACTCAATTTGATAGCATATCGATAATGTAACACCATATATAACTAACCATAACACTCATCAAAGTAAATATTATGCCTCCAACTTGTCATGATTTTGTTGATGATAGCGTCCATTTTCGCATCATTCCATTCACCCATTGTCAGCATTTTTAACATTATTTCTCCATAAACAGACCAAATTCCCACATACATATTTATATGGTTTATTATTTTTACTTTTATTATTTTTAATGAGCTAAGAAGTAATTTTCTTGGCTTTACTAATGACAGTTTGGCCAGTTCAAGATTATGAAGCTAGAGTCAATTTTCATAGCTATCTCCATGGTTAAGTTAGTATCACCACTCTAGAAGGAACTTCGATACTTAGAATTGATTTCTAGAAGCTCCAATATGGATTTTTATTGGTTAAAATCCACCTAGATCCCACGTGTGGACCTCCAACAAAAGATCAAAGGAAAAATGCAGCAGTTTTGACCAATCAACTTCAAACACGTTTTTGGAGAAAATGAAAATGAATTTCAAAAAATCCAAACATGGGTTTTTTGCATCACGTGGCCAATTAGGTTATAAATTATAAGTTTTATCAAATTATGTGCCATTTTAGAGATTTTTTGGGTTCTTTGGAGCCCTATTTTGCTGATTTAGTGAGAAAATGGTTTGGTAATTTCACAGTCAATGCCCAATTACCAAAAGGATTGGAATGATTTGTTCTTTAGAAAAATCATGGTAAATATATAAGTTTGATCACATATGGATTGATCTTTGATCCTATAAACCTTCAAAATATATTTTATTTTATTTTCAATTTGATTTACTGAGATCTCATGGCCAGAATTCATGCATTGAAATTCTGAGTTTCTTGTTGCTTCAAAAATCTATAAATTACAGTCTCTTTGATGAGGGGAGAGATCAGATTCCAAGGATGATCTTAATTTGTAATTATTGCTACTGATTGAAGGAGAACTATGCTTTTTTCTAGTGAATGTAATCTTTAATGTGGTGCAACTCTGAATCAAATTGGTAATTTAAATCAAGTGATCTGAGTTTATAATTCCTCATACTCTCTAGGAGGACCCCTTGTGGAGTTGTGAGATAGTATAGTTTTCATTTTAATCTCATATTTTTTTTTTTCAGTATTTTCTTCGATTTAGTTTTTAATCTCTTTATATGTTTTAATTCTTTGTTTTCAATATAGTTTTATTATTTTATTTTTTGTATATGTTACAGGTTGAGTGCTCAATATAAACTCATGAAAAATCAAAAAATGATTTCCTTGAAGTACTTTCTAAGAATTGATTTCATTTTCATGTTTGTTCTAGTCATAATTTTGGAAAGACATGGAGGCTCTTGCACTTGATTTTTTTTCAAAATATCATTGTTTTTCATTGCTTTCTAGAATATTTTCCAATTCCAAGTTTTCTATAATAGTTTATGAAAATTCCTAGATCCAAAAATCTCAGGAATCCTACTGCAACCAACTGAATTTATTTCTCCTATTTTGTAAATTACATTACAGAATTAAATCAGATTTCTTAATGAATTATTGAAGTGAGTTACTGAAGAATCCTACACTTAATACTTTATGATTATGAAACAAGGAAAATGAGAAAAGAACAAATCACACATAGGAAACCTTTATTTTCGACGAAAGTCCCCGAAAAAAGCCAATGCGGGAAAACCGGTGCACCAGATATGAGGGTTTTTTATTATTAAGAAGTAGTTTCTAAATACAATATATGGATTCCTTACTGGCTATCTAGTACATAGAAATCACGACAGACAAAAATATTGTGATTTTACCTCACACTGCAAGTCTCGGTTGATCTGCTAGCTGAACTGACGAAGCCCCATCACCCTGTGTGCTGCCACTATGCAGTATCTATGTAGGCATATGTGGGGACCTTTGTGGACCATGACACCTCCTCTCTGGGATTGATCTACTCCTTGGAAAGTAGATTTCCATCCCTCTCGACTCAGAACCCCGATCTTCCAGCAAATCTCGAACTATCTCACGAAAAATCTATGTAGGCCTATGTCACCCCTTCTAGGTGTTGTGTCACACCCTATGGAGTTTTTGTTTCCTCCTATTCTTGTTGTGATACCTCTATAGTTTTTATTCTTGCTCCAGGAGAAGTTCCCCCAACCAATAACTGTCTTTTCCCCTCACTACACTAGAATCACTTAGATCTGATCTTCATCTGAGCACTGCTCCGTTAGAATAATTTGATCACTTGATTCACTCGGTGTGTCTTTCCAAATGACCCTCAATCCTTCCATTATAGTCTTCTCATTGAGACATCAACGAATGAGATTAGATCTCTAATCAATGACTAAAATTATAACTTGACTTGGCGTTCTCTTTTTCTAGATCATTCTAAATATGTTTTATTAATACCATTTAATTGTTTAATTTCCCTAATTTTACTCTTAGAGCCCCCATTAAAACACTTAATTTTTACAATAAAACATAATCTGAGTGTAATTTTTACAAATGGTTTCTGGGTTCTTTGGAATATGAGTGCCTAAGCCTCTCCACAAATTATGAGACTTATAGCAGTTCCGATGCTACTAAAAATCAACATAGTTGTTCTTCTAATTTGATAGTTAGATTTCATTCCATTATTTTAAATTAGATTTATTTCAAATCTCATAGATTAAAATTAGAGTACAGTTGATTCATAGTTCATAGGATAATTTTCCTTTTTCAAGTCATCTAGTTAGATTTCCTTTCATTGTTTAATAGAATAGATTTCATCTTTTATTCAATATAATATATTTCAATTTCTTGTCCAATTAGAATAGATCTCAAAGTTTTGATAGTATAGTTTTCTTTAAAATTTCATTTAAATTTCGAAGTTTTGAGTTTGAATTCATTGGCCTTCTAAGACAGAACATTTTCATATGCTTATCAAAATTTAGTCATAAACAGGTTTAAACCCTCATGTGAATTTAGATTAATTTCTTTGAATTGAAAGTAGATATCCTAGAACATATAGTGCATGTATACTTCGCAAGTTCACGTACTTGGATTGACATATAAATGAAAAGTAATTTAAGAGTCAATTAAATTACCTAACATTTTGGCATCATTGTCAGGAAAGCATACATAGATGTTATCTTTCAATTTCATCTCATTCTTAGTTGCATCCATTTAGTTGCATAAGATTAATTTCATTTTAGTACATCCTAGAGGTATATTTATTAAACAAAAATAAAAATAAAAAAGACTTCAATCACCTACCACCCTCACTATATCACGTGGTGCAGTAAGAGCCACATCACCTTCCACATTATGAATTCATATTTTTTTAGGTAGAAGAAGAGATGAAAAAAAGAGGTTGAAGAAATGAATGGAAATGATGAAAATGAGGAAGATCCTTTTGGATTTCCCATTCAAGAAACTAATATCAACATTCATATGAAGAACATCCATCCATATGTACCTACTAAGTTCAAAGGTATGAGATTAGAAGTCTCAGGCCTTTGTTTTCCATTTTGAAATACTTTTTAGATCTTATGGCTACTCATTACATACTCAAAAATTGAATTTGTCTTCGGCAACAATGAAGGATAAATCTCTTATATGGTTTATGAATTTAGGAACAAATTCTATAAGGACATGGGATGATATGAAAATAGTATTTTATTGAAGGATAGATCTCTTAGATGGTTTATGAATTTGGGAGCAAATTCTATAAGGGCATGGGATGATATGAAAATAGTATTTTTGGAAAAATATAAATATTATTTCATACACCATGATTTAAGAATGAAGTATTTAAAATGAACCTAAAATAGGATGAAACCTAGAAGATTTATTGGATATATTTACTTATAATGTCAAAATATCTAAATTGCATAGTTTAATATCAAACACATTAAAAACTCTCCTACTAAAAATTATAAAATATGAATAGATTGATATTCTTAACCTAATGGGAAAAGGAGATGTCTCTCAATTGTCATTTCAATAGATTTTTGAATTTTACAAGAACATATCAAGAGTAAAAGAAATGTATGGAAGATCCCCTCAAGATAAAGTTATGGAGAGAGTAAGTAAGTCAACATCAAGATTGGTAAGTCAAACTAAACTTAATAATTTTCTATACATTCTTGGTAATTTAAATGAATAAATTGATATTATAAGAATGCAAAGCAAGAAAATAATTGAGAATGTTGCTTCATTTATATTATGCCCTAAATGTAGAAAGAAACATGTTTATCATGAATGTCTACTTGATAGCATTAAATTTGTGAAATTTGTGCAAGATCACATACTACTAAATATTGCCCATCATTACCAGGGTAAAAGGAATTTTACCAAGGAGGGCATCAAGCACTAGAAAAATTATGTTATGTAGGTACAGGAATACCATGGAAGCTTTATCATCCTAGTATGATGCAAGATATTATTTCACAATTCAAGGGTTATGCACAACAATCCCAAAGTAATTGGAAAACACCCTTGCCTTGGAAACCTTTTCCATCTCAATCTCAACCTCAAACAAATATTGGAAAAAATGTTGGAAAGAGCCTTACATACTAATCCACCATATCCTCAATATTCTCCTCACTATCCTCAATACCAATATCAATTTTATCCACACCATTCACCTCCACCACAACAGTAGTTTCACCCTCATTTTACCTCAATTAAACCTTTCCCATTACCACCACACAAGAACCCCAAAGATCCATTCCCACTTAACTACCTGCACAACCATCTCAGATCCCTAATAATAAAACAGGTCAATACACTTACAATGTTGAGATATTGAAAAATAATTCTCCTGCTATCATTGAAGAAAAACACTCAAATGAAGAGGATTCAGATAAGTTCCAAGAATCATGGATGTCCGTTGAAGAAGACCAGTTGGTGGAACCTCAGATTGGAAATTTTATTGCATGTCTATGACCATATTCTATGAATGAGGATCACATCTCTGAAGACTTGCATGGCATGGTAGAAGGAAGTCAAGGAAGGAAATATTACATTGTATCTTGGTTCAAGACATCCATTGGATCCCAATGCTCAATTCTTTAATATTTTTTGACATCGTCTCAATCAAGGAAGTTGGTCTCTCATATACTAGTACATATCAAATCATATCTTTCAAAATTGCATATGAGTTTATCTATCATCGTGTTACACATATGATTCCATTGGAAGTATTAATATACTTGAACGAAATTTATTTTTCAAGTAGAGTAGGATATACATACATACATACATACATACATACATACATACATACATACATACATACATATATATATATATATATATATATATATATATATATATATATACATACATACATACATACATACATACATACATACATACATATATATATATATATATATATATATATATATATATATATATATATATATATATATATATATATATATATATATATATATATATATATGTGTGTGTGTGTATATATGTATGTATGTATGTATGTATACATACATACATACATACATACATACATATATACATATATATACATATATATATACACACACACACACACACACACACACACACATATATATAAAGTAAATAGAAAATAAGTCATATTATGAAAACCAATTTGCTGGCACAATTAGACATGAGCTTTGCTTGAAAACTAGGCAACTAGCAAGAAAAGTTCACAATAAGTTCAAAGTATCCAAAAAATAGGTGTTATCCGTACATCAAGTATACCATTATGTCCAAGATCAACAATAAGTAGCTTTCAATAAGATCATCATGATCAAAATTTTCAATACCAAGTGCACCATTTCATCATAGGAAACATAAATCCAAAACACTTTTATATGCATGCATGAGCCATTTCCAAAGGAGACATTCTCAACATATCATAGGGCTAACCTAAACATCAATGTTACTGCTGAAATACAACATTCCATGCATACCTTGTAGTATTAAAATATTTGTGTACCCTCACATAGGAAACTTGTAATGCTTGGCACCTTTTCATCAAGTGCCTCTTTGCCTTTTTCAAATCTAGCTTTTCTTCCCTACATCTCAAATGATCCTTAAGAAGGATCCACTTATCAAATCTCATCAAGGAGGTTAGATACATTCATATACTTCAAATATACATGTAGGAATTATAAGAACTGATAAAAACAATAGTTATAATAATTTGATCCATAATTCTAAGCAAGAGTAGGGAAAGAAAGAAACATCAAGATTCAAAGAGTAATTATATTCAATGAGAGGTGATCCTCTCCCTCTTGAACTAGTCTTCAAGAGCCATTATTATCCATAGTATGCATAAGAATATTGCCTTCAATCAAATTTATCAACAACCAAGTCATATAGGGCTTCATCAAATCAATCCTAAGTGCTTGATAATATTCACATAGACCATGCTAGATTTTCATACATTGAATCTCAAATATTTTCCATAAACCAGGGTTTCTCTCAAACCTTAACCATAAAATCCTTATGCACTTACTACCTAGGATTTTCTTCATATCGTATAAAATCCAAAAAATCCAAAATTTTAATATCTCGTACACACTTAGATAAGAATATCGGAAAAGGTTAATATTAATCCAATACTAAATTAGTGATAATTTCTCTCTGCTAGGGTTTCTAGGTTTTCTTGGAAAAATTCTTGAAGACCAGACGACTTGTTAGTCTAACAAATTTGAGGATCCTCAATCATTACAAACGATTCAAAATAAAGCATGAGCTCTCTCATTGGGAGGATAGAGATCCCCTCCTACAAAAATGTGGTTGTCATCAAATTCAAAGGTAAATCCAGTGTGAAAAATTCAGCCCCTCATGTTGTCAACCCTAGCAGAGAACCGATCTTGGGAGTCCAATGTTAGAACTGCCTCAAAGGGAAATGCCTCTCGCGAGCTACAAATAAAACCATATTTGTAATTCCAACCAACAAACTTGAGAATTAAAGGAAATACATGAAGGATAATGCATTGATCTGCAAATTTATAGGCATGTAGCCCTTGGAACAATATTTACTCATATGGATCTAGCTGAAATGGCAACCAAAGGGCCATATTGATCTTAAATTGGGAGCTCTGGATTTTTTACAGTCATATTCATGAACCTAGAGGAAAAAGAGATATTTTTTTAGAATGGACCCCATTTCTACTATAATTCTATACTTTTTATGCGATTATGGGAGGAATTTTATAACCCATACCAGGAACAATTTATGGAGGCCGCAGTTTTAGTATGCCTTTTTGCTCTGCCAATGGACTTATAGGATCCTAGAATTTGGAAGGAATATAAAATTCCATTGGAAGATTTGTTAAAGTGGCGAAGTCTACAATACTAGGAAGATATATGTCCAATGCCTAGATATGTGTCTATATGAATATCACACAACCATTACGAGAAACAGTTGAGCTCGAGTACTAAGACAAAGTATGGAAACAACCATTGGACTGCGACCATATTCCATTATGTTGTAGGTGATGTCATGAATATGGACACTTATACAAGGCTTTCCCTCTAAATGAGGCCTACATAATGGGGTAGAAAAAACCAAAAGAGGAAGCACCGGTGCAAAACGAAAACGAAGGTTTTCAAGAGGTCTCTTAGAAGAAGCAGCCCCAAAAACGCCGCAAGTAAATTAGGCTACTCAGAAGTAGAAAAACCCAGATAATATCAACAAATTTGGAGTCCTACAAGAGGTGGGGGAAATCTCAAGAGAAATGAAGAAAGGAAAGGAAGTGGAGACGAGAGTAATTCCAAAAAAAAAATTGTACGATAAAGAGGAAGGCATAAGAAGAACCAGCACACAAAGAAGGAACAAAGATAACCCTGGATCATAAGAACATGGAGATTGATGGGACTAAGGAAGACTTGAGCATGTAGGAGAAACTCCTTAAGAGACTGCTAAATGAATGGCACAACCTAGATGAAATATTCATCTTTAAGGAACAAAAAGAGCTATACTGAGATACATTCCAACAATATCAAGCCAAATAGTCCCAAAAAAAACCAAAGTTGCTTGATACCCCTAGTTCTCAAGCAGGGAGTGCTTAGGATCGAGAAGGACAAGGAAATTTGGGGGGGGGGGGGGGAATGAGGCCAAAAGAATTTACAATAATCCATAAATATGGTGGGTGATTTTTTAGTGAAATCAAGTAGGGTGGTACCACCATGGACAATATTTCATCATCTAAATAAGCCTTCTCAATTATATTACTCTCCTGGAATGTAAGATACCTCAATATCCAAGGAAAACAACGATATTTCAAGGAAATATTGAGGAAATACTGGCCCAGTGTATTATTTCTTCAAGAAAAAAAGGTGTTAGAGGAAAAACTAAAGGCAATAATTAGAAATATAACCAGCTAGGGTATGAAGTGATTGCAAAATATGTCAGAGGAAGTGCAGGCGGTCTTGAAATCCTCTATAATCCCTCAGAAATTCTTTTTGACAACTGAGTGAGCATGCCCTGTATTATATCTAGCCACTTCATGCATATAGGAACTCAGGACTGGGAAATTCTCTCAAATGTCTATGGGCCTCACATTCCAAGAGAAAAAGGCTCCTTTCTCCAAAATCTAATAAAATTACGAGTTGTCTGTGTGGATGATATCTACATTGTAGGGGCGAATTCAATCTCATTACATCTTTGGAGGACAAAAGAGGAGGTATCTGGTGCCAAGAAAAATATATGGAGGATTTCAGAGATATAATCATGGATCTGAAGCTTGCTGACATCCTTGCCATCAATGGTATATATACATGGAACAACCAAAGAGGAGGAATGCACCAAATTGCCTCACGGTTCTACTGGTTTGTAGTATCAGAGGGTACAATCAACATAAATATATTTCTTGAAGCCGCAATCCTTCCTTGCCTAGGATCATATCACTAGCCAATATGCTTAGAAATGAACCTCAATTTGGCTCCCAGAAACCGGCCCTTCCAGTTCAAGGCTTTATGGCTTTGACACCATTCCTTTTTATGTAAACATGAAAACTGGTGGAAATTTTATTCTGTATGAAGCAGAAACTGAATGCACACTTTCCAACATAGATTTAAAGAGCTGAAAAATCAAATTAAAAATTGGAATAAAATAGATTTTGGGAATATTATGAAAGAGAAACTTGATCTACAAGAGTGCATGAAAGGGATACAACAAAGGATAATCACAGAAGGGAGAACAAGATCTCTCTCTTTAGAAGAGGATAGAACCCTTAAATCAAATTGAATAAAAAATAAAACAAGAGGAAATTCTCTAGAAGAAAAAATCTAGGCTCTAGTGGCTTAGATAAGGAGAGAGAAACACTTGATTCTTCCACAAATCTATGATCCAACATCACCAAAAAAACCGAATCTTTTCTTTAAAGGTCTCAACATAAAATAGTTTGGTTCAACATGAGGAAATGGAGAATCTTCTGATAGATCATTTCCATACCCTTTTCTCTAAATAGGATCAAGAAAGATTGGATGAAATCCAACACCTTACATGACACATCCCTCATTTTGTCAGTAGAGACCAAAATATGACTCTAATGAGGACTATTACCTTGGATGAAGTCAAGGAATTGGTTAAGGGAATGGCCCGAAATAAAGCACACGGTCCAGACGGCTTCACTGCAAAAATTTTCCAAGCAACCTAACACTTTATAAGACAAGGCATCCTTAAGGTTGTGGAATAATCATGATGATCCCAACAAGAAAATCATGCTACTAATTCCATGTTTATTTCTTTAATCCTTAAATCAGCTTAGTTAGATGAACCGCAAGGTTTCAGAACGGTTTCCTTATGTAATGTCATTTATAAAATTATTTCCACAATTATGGTCTAGTGGCTAAAACCTTTACTTCCAGCTCTAATATCCTTGGAATAGACTGGTTTTGTTCAAGGTCGCTAGATTTTTGATGGAATTATCACCTCTCAATAAGTTGTCCATTCCCTTAAACATCTAAAGTCTAAAGGAATGCTTATCAATTTGTATCTGTCTAAAGCTTATGATTGTATTAGATATCCAAATCTGCTAAGTGTTTTGAGAGCCTTTGTGTTTGATACTTCTTGGATTGATTGGGTATCCTCCCTAATATATACCCCATGTATTTTATATTCTTCTCAATGGGTCCATGTCTCAGAGCTTTAATCCTTCTAGAGGATTTGGGAAAGGATACCCCTTATCCCCCTTCCTTTTTATACTCGATGCGGAAGTCCTAGGCCAGTATATTAAATCAACAGTACTTTTGGCCTCTATTCAAGGCATCCAACTCTGGGGAAATGACCTCCCCCTTCATCAGCAATTTTTGGACGGTACCATGTTGTTCTGTCAAGTTACCCTCGAGGAAGCTAGAACTCTTAAGTCGATTCTCTCTAACTTTATGCAAGCCTTAGGTACTCTAATCAACTCTTACAAGTCCAATATTTACTTCTTCAGTACCCTAGTTTCTACCCAATCATTTCTTGTCAGAACTATAGGGTTTTGTATTGGATCCCTCCCTGTTAAGTATTTTGGTTGCCTCTTGGTCTTGAATTCTTTCATAATTTCTTGTTGGAAGGAACTCTTAGATCGCATCCAGTCTCATCTTCATGCTTGGTATTTTCAAACCCTTAATATTTTCAGTAGAGTGGTTCTTCTAAAAGTTGTACTCCATTCCATGTTGATCTATCAACTATATGGATTAGATGCACACAAATATACCTGTGTTAAAATGGTGGAGATTTTAAAAAACAAATTGTGGAGAGGAGGCCAGGAGGCCAAAAAATGGGCTTTATTCTCCTGGGAAAAAATTACTAAACCCAATTTGGAAGGGGGATGAGGGCTTCGGGAACCCTATGTTCTAAATCAAGTCCTAGGAGCCAAATTTGGTGGACATGGATTCAAGGGGGTCAAGATATATGGAAAATTATTTGGACTCGCAAATATCAAATGCCCTCTACACCTAAAGGCATATTAAGAACTCCTTTAAATTTGAAAGGATCTTCAATATGGAATCTAGCTCCAACCAATAGAGACCTTATTTGAACTCATACCTTCTGGGAAATATGGGATAGAAGGCATGCTCTCTTCTGGAAATATTCTTGGTAGTAGAGAGCCAAACCCTTTAGCTAACCCGATCTTACGGGTATTTTCTTATACACAAATAGCTTGAATTGCACCATTGTGGAAATGTTCTAGAAACACCCTTTGATAAATGGTTGGAGACAATGGAAAGAGAAACAAGACTGGCCTAATCCCCCAACTTCGAAACAATGGACGGTTCTAGATCAATAAAATCAATCCAGAAAATCGCCAGTTGTAGAAGGCACTGATATTCTGATATGGGGTTATACATCTAAGGGTATGTTTACCATTAAAGAAGCTTATAAACTAGCCACAGAAGAACCTTAATTAAAAGGCAACCCAATCTGGAGGAAATTATGGACTGGCGAATATTGGTCGAAAGTCACTCATTTTCTCTGGCTAGTATGTCGACGAAGGACTCATACATGGGATCAACTTCATAAAGAGGATTCTGAGGACCCTCACAATGTTGCATATGAGTTTGACACTAAATATGATGAACACTTGATAAATTGTTTCTCCTAGGCGAAAAACCTATAGCAAAACAAGGTAAACCTTTTTGGTTGTATGGATAAAGGCATTACTAACATAAATTCTACCCCTAAGATGTGGTGGGATGGGATATTTTCGAGCCTTGTCCTTAACATAGCATGGAATATCAGTCTTGGATTCTTCCTCTAGGCCCTCCAAAAGGAAAGGAACCAGAGGATCTTCAAAATTCAGAACCTTTCCTAATCAACTGTGTGGGCAAGGATCATACAGAATATTTGTGAAAAAAATATAGCTGAGAAATGACATCTTGAGGATTCCAAAGTGGTGTCGCATGGAGCAGGTATCCTTACTTCTTTAAATTTGTCTCCAAAAATGCTAGCTCCTGCATCCTGGAAGTTCCCAGCATCTCCGAAGTCGTCTCCTTCTAAGTTTTCAGTTCCTCCGCCAGGATTTATTAAATTAAATTTTGATGGGGCCTCTGAGGGTAACCTTGGAGATGCAGCCTTTGGGGGAATCTTTCGAGATCACATGGGCTATATGTTATATGTGTATGCAATGGATTGTGGATATGCGAGCAACAACGAAGCTAAATTTAATGCGGTAAATCAAGGTCTTCTTATTGCTAGACGAATGGGATTCAAAAATCTAGTAGTGGAAGGGGACTCGACTCTGGTCATGGGGATGATTAAAAAGCTCAATGAGGGAGAGAATTGGGAAAAGTTGATCCAAAACTGGTGAACATCTAGTATTGTCTAGGAATTAATCACTCTTCTCCCTTTTTTTGAGTACATCATTTCATCACATGTCCTTAGAGATGGAAAAAAGGTTGATGACTTTCTTGCAAATTGGCAATGTGCACATATGGGGTCAACCTTGGAAGTAGAATGGGATAATATGCTCCTAAATTCCTTGAATCATTGACCAGAATTTTGGATCATGATCAGTGACAGGAATTCCATAATCGTTAGTAGAATCGAACCTTGATCAGGATTTGATCAAGCCCAAAGTCCCACTCACAACACTGATCAATTCATTACTCATGTTTAATGTGATGAGGCAACCATGTCAGGTTAGTGGAAAGTGGAGGAGGTGTGATGGGAAAGTAGGCCGTGTGCAATTGGAGGTAAAGGATAGAAAATCGTGCCTAAAGAATAGGCTCTAGGTGGTGGAGCTTTGATTTACGTTCTATGCTTTCTTATGGATCCTCATTGTAGTTTCGTGTGGAAGACAGACTCTGTGGATATCTCTAGGTGAAATTTCTATAAGAAAGCTTGACCAGAAGGAAGGAACCTGCGACGACTCCAAGATGAAGGGTAAATTTTAATTTTTTCTTCTTCTTCCCCATCCCTACCATCAAATTCCTGAAACTATGAATATTTTTTGTAATTCTTTAGTCTCTATATATGGAAGGATGCAATTTCCTTTGAATATTTCATGATCATATGGTGAGAATATTGGAATGAAATCCTTCTATTTTGAATTAACTATTTTTGAGTCTGTCTCAGTCAAGTAAGGTATTTTACTTCAGCATATGGGAATTTTCTTCCTTCACCTATGTGGGTTGGAAGGAAGGTATGAAGGTTATAGATGTTTCCATACTAGGCCCTCTCAGCTTTCAAATTTACTATGTCTCATGGTAATTATGGTCTCAAATACCGTATTTGGGTATCAATTTGGAAGGCAGCCTAAGGAGACGACCGAGGGTTCTTTCTATGGAAGAAACACAATTCGTTTCAAATTTTTTTTACCCAGTGACATGTTTCAGGATATGATGGTGGCAAAGGGAGAGAAGTGTCGATGGAGGCTGGTTGTTCTGCTTGGTTGTATTTTTCATCACAATGGGGCTAATGTTATATATACTTTGTGTTTGGTATTGACTACTATCTCAGGTATCATTAATGCGAGAGGCGACCCATTTGTAGTGGTGTTGGTGGTTGCTTGCCCATGGTTTTGGCTTATTTATTCCCCTGTAATTTAGTTAACCATGTCATAAATGGCCTGGGAAAAATCAGTGAAGGGAGAACCGTATGTGGAAGTCCGCAGGAAGAATTGGAAGAAAGGATCCTGGATAAAGAGAAGGGAATCCTTCTCACAGCCTCGTAAGAAATATGGCAGAAAATATCAGGGCCAGCAGAATAGTGATTTCGCACATGCTTATTGTTAACACTAGAAAATTGTACAAGCAAAGACGACATTATTTAATGTCAGGCATAAGGATTTACAGGGCTGAGAGACATTAGAGAATTTGAAATTATTTAAAAAATCTCTAAGGTCTAAGGAAAAATCAAATTTGAACTAGTAAAAAATGCTTTTGCACACAAAATCCTTCGATAAGCGCGCCCTTACACACCTTTTGACCCAAAAAGTGCGTAATCCTGGGAGTGGCGCAAGTCACTTTCTGGGACCACAAAAATCACACTCCAGGACATTGATTCCACACTTGAAGCCGCCTAAGGACAACCACCCAAGCATCCTTAGGACATCAAGGGAGCACACAATGGAATCGCCCTCCTCTCTTGGGTCACCATCCACAATGTACCAACAGAGGGAAGGAGGATTTGAATTCTCCTATAAAAGGCCACCAAGAGATGAAAAACTTGAGAGCACGTTGTTATGTTGGCTATAATTTCCCCAAGCAATACCATCAGTGTGTGATCCGAAGAAGAGTTAGAGGGGACTCAGTTGTTGGCCATCCAACAACTCCAGTCCACCATTGTAGAGATAGAGAGACTTTGTGCCAAGGTAGCTCGGAAGTAAATACATCCTTGCATTGGGACTTAGAACCCCAAGTTCTAAGGGCCACTTGACAAGTGGGTTAAAGTTTCATCCTAATTTCCCACTAGAAATCAATAAGAGGGGATGTACGTGCCACCGTTTGGATTATTGAATTTGTTTGACTCTATTTAGAGATTTTGTATTATTTGTTTTAGATTTTAGTTTAATTTTTATTTTTGAATATGCATACTATTTCTCTATATAGTATGTTTATGTTCTAGCATGTTCCACTAACTTGCTTGACTCCATATATTTTCTACTTGTGACCAATAAATTAAGAGGGAAAACCACACCCCTTAAGTTGGTGTGATTTCGTACATACGTGCACCAAACACACTAACGCAAGATTGGCTACTCCACTAACTTTTATTTCAAAGTTTATGTGGTTGTGCCTTTTTGCAGAGAACTTCGTCTATGATGTGGAGTTGGGCTGAAATTTCCCCCTTTCTCTCCTTCAGTGCCTATTTCATCCTAAGTGATAGACTGGAGTAGAAAAGCTCCAAAAAATTACATATGTAGGAATTTGTGCATATTTCCCACAAATAGGCACGCCCAGGGCACGCGTTCAGAGCTGACCTACGCACAGACATCGAACTTGTTTCAGCCTTTTGCGCGCAAAAGACAGAATGAGAAATTTCTCCCATATTTCTATCTTTTCCTTCTTGTATTGTACCTAGCAACCCATAATACATCTACTTGCACTGGTTGAGGTACCCTGCAGCTTGCTAAAGCTCACTCTTAGCTGCTTTTGGTAGGGTTGGTGTTAGTTTTATTTCAAGTTGATTTTTGCTAAGTTCACACATAGTTTAAGTAGGGGGGGAAATTAACTTGCATTCCGAATTTTTTTTTTTTTTTGCAAATTTAGGTACCAAAACAAATAGATAATTAGCCAAAGTAAGTGGCCCAAGTCCATGCATGCTTAGCTAGTTCCCTTTTTCTAGTATAAAAGTCATTAGGTTAGTTCAATTTTTGCACTAGGATTTCAGGACCAGGATTGAATTGTCGATATAAGAGCAAGTAATCTTTGTTGCCTTTGCACCCTTCGGTGATCCTAGGCAAGCATATGAACACTCTCTATTCACAACTCACCATCTCCCTATAGTTGATCACATATATTAACTAGGAAAAATAGAAAGCGGCCCATATCCGCACATGTTTTTCTTTTGAGCAAGGAAAAATAGAACATAGTTTAATAGGGGATTTTGAAAAGGCTCATCGCATATCCACATGTTCAAACTATGTGCTTGTTCATTTTTTTCTCACACGCATCCACACACTAAGCAAAGCAAAGACACCTAAAACTAACTTAACAAAACTCACTAAATTCTCCCCACAAGGGCCACAAAAGAATTTACAATCTAAGTTAGGATCAAGGGGGTAGGCATCCAATAAGTCGCTTTGATCACTCTTAATCTTGAAACATAGAATTTCACTATTTAGGGAGCTTTGAAATCCACCTATCAACCCACGAAAAAGAAAACCCGAGTGCGACAGAGACCTGATTCAGAGGGGGTTAGGCCTAGGCGCATTGCATGCAGTATTAGTTGGGTCTACCTGACCCGACTGATACTCGATACTGTTAGATGAACTACCAAGAAGCCCAAGATTCAAATGCTCACGTGGGACAGTGGTACTTAGTGGCCAAAAGTAAGGCACCCTTTCCCTATAGGTGACAGTGCAGGCAAGCACTAGACCCTCTACCCTTACCTTGGTGGATTTTCTTTGGCTGACTAGGGGCATCACCAGCTCTTACGGGACGTTGTGCCAGCACTTGCAAGATATATTATCAAGGCCCAGTTACATTTGAGTGTGTGAGGATGATTATTTCTTCTAGGATTTGAGTATCATAAGCAAACAAAAAAAACCATATTTTTTGATTGACTGATCACATAGCATTAATTTAAAGGGAAAATTTATTTTATTTTTGCTTTGTTTTATGTATGCGATCATAATTTTTCTTTGATTTAAATCTTTATCCTCTCAAATATTTCCAAAGCCATACCTAGTCGACGCTAGAATGGACCCAATGGGACCTCGTCGATCTAGACGTCTTTTTGACCTCCCCCCATTACTGGGGGGGGGTTCTAGACCTTTCGCCATTCAGGCGTCAAAGACGGAACACTGCCACCATTATTGGTTCATCCTTTATTGGGCCATATTTAGTTGGGAACCTTGGTCGGTCTCCCAACGCCACACCACATACCACTCCTCCCACAAACCCTAGAGGGCATAGGAGTGCTACCCATTCGGGAAGCCAATCAAATACACAACAGGGTATGTCACAAATAAACCCTCTTCCTAACCAGAACATTGTGTTTTCACAAGTCGCAATGGCTAAAACCTCATAGTCAACCTTTCGAGCTTCATTGAATCTAACAGACTTAACCAAGTTGATGAATTACCCCATTGCACACAACTGCATATGGCCTCCCATGCCCACGAAGCTCCCTTCGGACATTCTAAAGTTCAAAGGAAAGCAAGCAGAAGACCCAGGAAATGATGTTATGACTTTCCACCTGTGGTGCTCATCAAACAACATAGTTAATGATATTATTCAACTGAGACTGTTTCAATTCACTCTGACGGGAGTAGCAGTGAAATGGTATTTGGAGCAACCCTCTGATACACATGGAACATTTAGCGCCCTCGCCACTGTGTTCTTGACCTATTTTCAGTTGCCCATCCACGATGATTTTGGAATGGAATTATTGACTCACTTTAGGAAAACCTGCTGTCCATATCTTGGACCATCTCCAAAAATGGCGGTGGCATCATAGTTTGTGCAAAGCTAAGCTTGACGATCGAGTATTGTTAAACTTGTTCCTGAAAACTCTCACTGCAGAGATTTTGAAGGATGTAGTGTAAAAAAGGCCTATATCCGAAGAGGACACCATAAGTAAGGCCTAATAGCTTGATCTGATCTATACACAATCAGGGTATATTTACAATATCCTGCTGAATGCCCCGCACCTGCAAACATGCAAAGAATTTCTAGGTGCGTCGAACTCTACAGACACATTAATTGGGTCACTGAGCCAAAGTTACCCAGGAAGAAACGTTTAAAACCCTAGTTACACATATGATTCTACCCAGAATGTACCACAACCCGGCTACCAAAGTCATCACATGCCTCCAAAAATTTTTACCACTAGGGCATCGTCATATCACCATTAACATGGAGGACCCTATAGATTTTCCCTCAAACAACCAGTTGCAAACCGGGGACCGCATTATGCTTAGTCCCTAGCACAAGACCCGCCTATGAAGAATAATGCACAGGTTAACTTTGTGCAACCTTCCCAAAACCAACCATGCCAACCATATAACCAGGAGAACTACCCTCCTAACGTGGTTAAGAAAAAAGGGAAAAACAAGCCTAAAGGAAATCCTAGATAGGGGGGCAACAACCAAAAGCACCCTCCATGATCTCAGGCTGGAGGAAAATCCAACTAAAATCAAAACTAGGAGCCAAGCAATGCCAAAAGGCAGAAAAAAATGCCACCTCTTCGAACAAACCACTCTTTTTCGATCTGTGGTGAGTACGGCCATTGTTAGCCACCTATAAAAATTTTCATATCAAATGGTGGCTAAATCATGTTTTAAGCCTTCAAGAAACAACTTTATTGCCAAATTTTTGGTTCTTGAAGTCTTGTGAAGATATCTTATCCTTTCATTAATCTTCACTATTGTTTCCCTCTTAAAATTCTGAAAAATCTGTTGTTTACCAAAGGAAAAGACTGCTGAAAAGTTCCATTTTCCCTCATTTTCCCTTCTCCTTTTCCCTTCTCCATTTCATTCATAAAAATCTTCATTTACCTTTCATTACTTTGAAATTCCCTTTAAACCTTTGAAAATTCCCTTTGAAGGCTTAAAAAACCCTTTTTCCCCTTCTACCAAAAGCCAAAAAAGCCTTGAAAATCTGTTATTTTGGCTTAAAAAACTCATTTCTTAACTAAGGCCCTAAGCCCCTTTGGCCTTAGCCCCCAGCTCCTTTTTTTGCATAAGTCCCGGAGCAGTGACCCACGGTTAAGCCCCTTTCACGCAATCGCAATCGGGGTTTTCTTTTCCTCTGGTTACCTTTTTCATTTAAAAAGGTTTCCGATGCGATTGGCCCCTTTTCTTCTAACTCTCGATTCCTTTGTCTTTACATATAACCCCAAGCCCCGCAATCGGGTGCTAAACACCATAAAAAACCCCTCCTCGAAACAAATTTTCCTGTGTATTTTATAAAAAATCTGATTTTCTTATGTTTCAACGAGACCCAACAGTTTATTGTTTGGTGAATTATCAACCGTTGATCTACTCCCCGATCGACGATTGTCGGAATCTCGCATCGGAGTTAAACAAAAAAATCCTTTGTTTGTTCCCTTAAAATCTAATGATGTGATTAGGCCTTAAGCCCTTTTGTACTAAACCCCAACCCACTTCCCCACCATATAACCCATGCCCAGGACCAAGCGATTAAGTCTCGAGCGCTAATCACAACGGAGTTTTTTCATTGAACATATTTTAATAGTTATTGCCCCCCCTTCGATTGGCCACCTTGCGATGGCTTCCCAGTTATTGATCTTCCCCACCAGGCCCAGATCCGACGGCTGTTATAGCATCATTTTTCACCCTCATGTGATTCATGATTGTCTTTATGGCTTTGGGCACCCATTCCTACAGACTTGAACAAAATTCACTAAAAAACAGTGTTAAAATTCCCATACGCGGGTATGCCCAGACTTTTCCGCATGTATACGCGAGTCCACATGTACTTTTCCACATATTCCATTAAACCATTAAAAATATATATAAAAAATCCCTATTTTCGGGCTGGGTTGATGGTTACTCAAGTAGTTCAACCACCCCAGCACGTGGCCAATTGTTTCCAACTGATTGAAACTACTTTGAAGGAGTATAAAAGCCCCTCATGTGCATGGCCTAAGAGAGGGAGAAATTTTATAGACATTATACTCTGTTGGAATCCCAATTCACGTCTGAATTCCCGTGCCTCCTACACTTTCCCAGATTTATACAGGAAACCCTTGTTTCCTGGAGATGTTCATCCGTTTATATGCCATCTTGAGTGCACAAATCTTGAAAGTATCTTAGTGAGGCAAGGGTGGGACGGATCCGGACGACGGTGTTTTTGAAGATCGTGGAAGGATTCAGGTGATCTCTCCACTTTTACTACTGTACATGCTGTTCGTAATAATGAAGAACCATCTTGTTCCTGAACCTATGTGTTAATGTTTATTTATATGTGTGAAAAGATTATCATTTAAGCATTTATTATGGTTTATATAATGTTTCACATGGATTGCACTAACGTTTAGGAGAAGTATATGCTGTACAACTAGGTTTCCGTGCACGTTCTTTCTTGTTTTCCAGGTTGAAGGAGGAAGAAGGGTTGCTGGGGGTTTGGACCCCGCAGGATCTACATCGAACGTAGGACTACGGGTGAGTTCTGCTATCGTTGTTATCTAGTTTTTAGCATTTAAGTATGGTTGTGTGTGAGTCCTTCTGAATAGCATGCCTTGATCTGTGGAGGTTTTGACCCAAAAAACCTCTAGGGTGATTTTCCCCGAAATAGAACTGGCGACTCCACTGGGGACCGCATTTTTGTGATTCCCCTGTTGGGTGGTTTCAGCTGTTTGATAGGTTTCTAACAGTTTTAACTTTTATTTCCAGTCCAATTAACTTTTTCTCAGTCAGACTGAAGACCTGGTTCCTTATCCAGGCTTGATCTTTTTTAATTTTCATTATTTACCTTTTCATACGCGGGTTTTTCTGCACACAGAAGCATATACACACAGTTTTTGTTAAAGGGAGTCACGTATACGCGGGTTTCCTTTAACACAGTCGCGTATGCACGCTTGTTTCAAAACTGTCAAGTCACGTATTTCTGGGTCAATTTTGAAATTTTAGGTTTCTTGGCTTTTTAGTCTTGTCTGCCTGTGGAGACCTGTTCCTGCAGTGTCTTTATATCCTCTGGATTGTGTTGAAAGTGGTCTTGGGTCTTTTCTCTCTCTTGTTTGGTTGAAAACTAGCTTATTTGGCAAAGTTTGTTTCTTGTGCTTGCATTTCTGGTTCGAGTACCAAGATCTCTTCCTGGAGATTCTTGGTTGTTCTGCTTCATCAGGACAGAGAGCCTCTGCTCATTTACTCTTTCCTACCTTTGTGTCTTGCTTTGCACTTCGATTTTTGCCCATTTCTTGGTTGGTTTTCTTGAGTTCAGTTGACTAGGTCTTGTTGCAATTTTTGAAGAGTCTTTCTTGGTTCTTTGAAGTTTTTGTTTGTTGCAAGGTTGTACTATTCTTCTAGGCTGAGTGATTGAGTTTCTTGCCTTCTTTTTCTCATATAAATATTTCTACTAGCTAGCCCTATAAGATTTGGAGCATTTTTGAAGTTTTTGCTTGAAATTCAGAGTTGTTTGGTTTGGGATTTGATAGTTTTTCTTGGTCTTTTCGAACTCTTCTTTTTATAAAATTCAAAAGCTCAAAAAAACATTTTGTTTTGTTGTTTGCTTTTGTTTTGCATTTTTGTTTTCGTTTTGTTGCATCTTTTGAAGCTTTGTTGAGGTTTCTTGCCTTTGGTTTTCGACTTGATTTCGGAAAGGAATTTTCATTGGTTTCTTCCTCTTGTTTCAAGTATTTTGGTGTCTTTATACTAAGAGTTTCTAATTTTGGGAACTAGCTTTCTGGACAACCAAAAAGAGATAAAACTAAAGGATCTTTGGGAAATTTCTGTCTGCTTTAGGAGATTTTTCATCTTAGAATTTGCATGCTCTTAGTGATTTGCATCAGGTGCACTTAAGCATTTAGTCATTTTCATAGTTTTTGTGAGTGTGAAGTTTGTTATCTGAAAAGAAAAATAAAATTTTTAGTCTCGTAGAACCTGTGTAGAAGTTGCTTTTCATCAAAAGACAATTACTGCATTTGCATGTAGTTTTTTTTTTATTAATTTCTTTTCTGCATCAAAATACCACAAATTTCATTTCCGTATCCCTTTGACTTAACATAACAGCCGATTAAAATAAGCTCTATAATTTAAAAGCAACTAGCAAGTTTTTATTAAGTGTCATACACCAACTAGCTAGGTTGTAGGGCCTTGGATTAGGTGAGTGGAGAGTTAACTCTCCAAGGCCGCTCAAACAAAACATAGAAGTTGATTAATTGAGCGAAATCCAAATCCGTTAGGTGGACCGGGAAAGCTCTCCTCCATAGAGTCAAGCGCGAGGGGAAGTGAAGGCTGAGAAGAGAGATACCCCCTCTCTGATTTGCTGGATCTAACCTCAAGACCGTTCCGCCCAACTTCTAACATGGATTGGTGCCCATAGTTGCCACTCCTAGGTTCCACATAGGTGACTGCGGGGGGGAATACCCGTGGTACCTGAGGCAGACATCGTATCACTTCCAGCAGTACTTCTGGGGGGTGCCCTTGCGAAGCTTGGGTACTTGTACCAGAAAAGGCTGTTGTTAGGAGGTCGACGTAACTGTTTCTGTTACCTTCGCTAGTAGGCCTGAGCCGTAATTATCCCAGACTACTTTCGGGAGGTCCTATATTTCACTTTCTTGTATTTTGGTGTCCGGTCCTAATCACCCAGAGCGGAAATATCTGAAGGCTGTTTGCTTGATTGTATCTCAGGGATTTCTTTTTGTAGTGAGTGCTTTTTTCTCCTAGCTTGCCTAGATTTATACTTTTTGGGTCTAATTAAAATTTGTTAAAGTGGCTGATCAAGCGCCTTGTCGATCAAGGAGAATCTGAGGGTTATCTCCCGAGAGTTCAGAGCCTTCTTCAAGAAGGCATAGGAGTAGTTTAGCAGGTGAGTATCACCCTGTGGCGTCTGACGCTATGGAGAGAGATCCTCCACAAGGGTCTGAAGGTTTTGGAATTAGTTCCAGTGTTGGTTCCGAGAGGAGCGTTCCGCTCACCTCGCGAGTTTTATTTCCGCAGGAAGAAGAAGTTCAAATAGAGGAAGTACCTGAACCCTCTGTGTCACTTCCATCTCCTCTTCCTCCTGATTATCCGTTCGTTGTTGAATACATCGGACCTGAGTCAGAGAGACTGGAAGATCCTCCGTATTATTCATACCTTTCGATGGCCACGACTGGGAACGCGGCTTCTGCTGTGAGTGCTACAGGCATTCAGACTCCTGCTTCTGTTGAAGGGGGAGGCACTATTACTATATCTTCAATTGATTCTAGTACTACTGTGGTTGGCTCTGGTTTCACCCAAGCACATGCTTCTCAATCTGGTCCCTTTTTTTTTGGAATGCCCACTAGTGGGATTCCTTCTTTTTCCTTTTTCGTTGCTACAGCTGCATCTACACCCATGTCTTCCATGGCTAGTGGATCAGCTTCTTTTCAAGGGTTCCCCTTTGGAACTGGGCACATTCCTAGTTCGAATCCTTCTTTAGGGTCCTTTCCATTTACTTCTCAGACCCAGAGTTTCAACCCTTGGTCTGGAGGTCAGAATTCGACTACTTTTACAGGTTGGAACCCTGTATTCACTACAGCGGGGGCAGGGAATCAGTTTTACATTGGTCACCAAGGGAATGCTTCTTTCCCTTCGTCGAGTGCTTATTAGACCTTTTCCCCTCTTTCTAATGCCTGGAACCCCTATCAGGGGCTTTCCTCTTCATTTCATACTTCAGTGGGGGGAACTGGTCTGGTCTTTGGTAACTCTGCGTTGGGAGGAGGTTCTTCTCCTTTTTCTACAAATTCTTTCTGGCAACCTGGTGCCTCATAAAATCCAGGGTATTCTTTTCAGAATGTTGGGAATTCATCCTATCAAGGATGGAATCCTCAGGCTCCGCCTCGTTTACCTTTTTTGGCAACGTTAAACTTGCAAGATCTGTCGAAATTAACGAATGATCCGATCCGGTACAGTCCGGGGTGGCCTCCGGTTCCCACCAAACTTCCTTCAGACATTCCAAATTTTGAAGGTAAGAATGGAGAGGATCCGGCTGATCACATCACCACCTTCCATTTATGGTGTTCTTCTAACTCCCTGATCGATGATTCGATTAGGTTGAGATTGTTTCAACGCACCTTAACTGGAAACGCTGCCAAATGGTATATTGAGCTAACTGGGGGCAGTTTTGCTACATTTGGAGAACTGGCTGTTACATTTCTAAACCATTTCCAGTTGCCCGTCCGTTATGATGCCGGGACTAAACTCCTGGCTAATTTTAAACAGGACGACGCAACCCACATTTCTGACCATATTCAGGAATGGCGGAGAAGGAAGAGGCTTATTAAAGCTCATATTCCAGGAGAATTCCTTTTGGAATGGTTTCTGAAATATCTGCAGTTAGACATTTCTAAAGATATATCCCTGTCTGGGGTATTTTCTGAGGAACAGGCCATTTTTAGGGCCCAACAGCTTGAATTGATATATTCTCAGTCTGGGGTCCTTCATAAATATTTGCCCAATGCTCCTCGCTCCAAATTAGATTTATCCAAAACTAAGCCTGGTCCTCATGGTGATGGACTTATTGGGTCAATCAATAGTGGTGCAGCCAGCCTACTTACTCAATTGCAGCAGTTGTCTTTGCAATCTGCTCCTTCTGGTCAGGCTGTGCCTGCTGAGTCATCGCCTTCCCAATCTTTGTCGATAAATTCTGTCCAAACTTCCGATCCCAAATGAAATCAACAATCCGAAGGGAAGAAGAAGGGACTAAATAATAAGAAAAAGGGCAAGAATGGGAAGGGTAATGCGAATAAAACCAACAAACATGTTGGTGAGGGTCAAAAGGATAAAAAGAAAGTAGAGTTTCCATGCAAGCTGTGTGCTAGAGACCATCTTACACACCTTTTCCCTAAAATTCAAGATGCACAGTTCTTGTTAGCTCAGCAGGGTTCTTCCAGTTCCCAGGCTGTGTTAACAAACCCTTTTCCCCAAGGGCAACAACTAGTTGTTGGCGCGAATCAAAATCCTGGGGCTTCCTCTGGGGGCACCTAGGAAGGGGAAATTCCATCAAACATATTCATGATGAGTGCTCACATGGATGTCGCTACGAGATCCCGTGATTATGGCGGAGAAGAGTCTTCGAAAGCTAAGGATGCTACTGAGCCGCTTCATATTACGAGGCCTACTGTTGAGCCTATACCTCGGATGCCCAAAGCATCTACTAAGCGTTCGACGATTAATCCAAACGCTAGGGCTGCCCAGAACTACTCTATTGTGGAAGATCTGGCGCAGAGTCCTTGTGCCATGTCGGCTTTAGAGGTGCTCCAGTCTTGTCCGGCTCAGCGCAGTGCTTTTCTCACTGCCATTGGGGCTATTGATCCAAAAAATTCTCTTATGATTACATTTGATATGACTAATTTTAAGAAGAGACTCCCCCATCATATGGCTTTTCATATTAAATCATCGTACCGAAAGTGCAATATCTTTCAGACGGTTGTTGATGAGGGTGCTTCCACATGCGTGATGTCTCTCACATGTTGGAAGACGATTGGATCTCCCAAAGCTGTTCCATCTACCACTCTTCTGACTGCATTTGATGGTCATTCTCACAGACCGCATGGTATTGTCCCAGCTTTGCCTATCTGTGTTGGGGGAAAAACTGTGAATATAGAGGTTGAGGTAGTGGATGCAAGTTTGGACTACAACCTTATGTTGGGGAGAAACTAGATTTATGAGATGGATGCCATTGCATCCTCATTATTTCGGATTATTTTTTTCCCTCACGAAGGGAGGATTGTTACAGTGGACCAACTGGACTGTCCTCCTGTAGACCCGAATGCGTCTACTGACTCATCTGTTCCAAAGTTGGATAATACTAAGGTGCCTATTGAGAATTTAGGGGTTGGAATGTATTCTTCCTTGATGGGTACTTTCGATATTCCTCCTCCTACGGTTCATATAAATGCAATTTCATCCTCCAAGGCTCCTCTTCGAAGAGATTTCTTCAGAACTCATTATTTTTCGGACCCTTGGACCTTACCTTCCCCTACCGCCACATTAGCGGAAGGTCAAGTGGGTGGAATGGCATTTCCAATGTCTGCAGCTGAGATTTCTTATCAGTCTATTGTTGACTCTGCAGAATCCATCCCAGCTCCTCTTTCACCAGAAGAGTTGGTTGGAGATGTGGCTCCGGCTTGGACGCTTAGTTCTTCTTCTACCCAAGATTGCCTTGATACCACTCTTCCATCCGAAGAGGCCATCCTGGAAGCTATGACTGGTATAGATAGACCGTGGGATGATTTGCATCATCGGTCTTACTTTTTACCTGATTTGAGCGAAGTTGAAACGAGTTTTCCAAGTCCTCCGTCTCCTGGTCCTGTTCGCCCAGTCCTGAACCCTTTAGCACCAACACAGGTTTATGCTGAAGGGAACATGGCTGTGATTTCTCCTACTATCCCGGTGAACATTTCCAGGGATCCCAATATTATTGAGAATGTCTTCATCGGAGCTGAATGTTCTTGTGAAGAGATTCAGATTTACACCGAGCTCTTTAAAGAGTATAGGGATGTATTCGCTTGGTCTTATGAGGAAATGCCTAGTATAGATCCATCTATTTTCCAGCATGAGATCAAGACTTACGAAAATGCTAAGCCTGTGAGGAAAAAACTTCGTCCGGTCAATCCTAGGAAGGCAACAGCTATCAAAGCTGAGGTGGAGAAGCTGCTTAAGGCATGATTCATTTTCCCTGTTCCTTTGACTGAATGGGTTTCAAACCCTGTTCCCGTAGATTAAAAACAAGGAACAATTCGAGTTTGCATTGATTTCAGAGACCTCAATAAGGCATGTCCTAAAGATAATTACCCCACACCATTCATCGATCAGATCATTGACGAGTGTGCCGGTAATGAGATTTTCTCCTTCATGGACGGTTTCTCCGGATATAATCAGATTACTATTCGTCCTGAAGATTAGCATAAGACTGCCTTTATTTGTCCCTGGGGTACTTTTGCATACAAGAAGATGCCTTTTGGTCTTAAAAATGCTGGGGCTACGTTTCAGTGGGCCATGTCATATGCCTTCCATGACATCAAAAATATTATCGAGGCGTATTTGGATGATTTAGCTGCTCATTCTCGAAAGAGGATGGATCATCCTGCTCACCTCTGTCAAATATTTGAACGATGTCGTTTCTATAAGATTAGGTAGAATCCGAACAAGTGCGTTTTCACGGTTACATCCGGTCGGTTATTGGGATTCATTGTGTCTAGGGAAGGGATAAGGGTAGATCCCTTCAAGGTTTAGGCAATACTTCAGTTGCCTCCCCCGTCCTCTGTTCGTCAACTTCAAAGTATACAAGGAAAGTCTAATTTTCTTCGGAGATTTATCGTAAATTATGCTGAAGTTACCAAGGGATTTATGAGATTGTTGAAGAAGGGAGCTCCATTTCTTTGGGATGACTTCGCTCAACGCTCATTCGATGCTTTGAAAAAGCATTGACCTCTGCTCTTTTATTGAGTCCACCTGATTATAGTAGGGATTTCATTTTGTATCTGGCAGCAGCAGAATCTACTATTGGTATGGTTCTGGTTCAAAAAGATGATGCTCTTGTAGAGCATGTTATATACTATCTTAGTCGAGGATTGGTAGGACCTGAACTCCGGTACACTCCGATAGAAAAGTTAGCTTTAGCAGCTGTTCATGCTGTACAGCGACTCCGGCATTACATTATTCTACGAAAAACTTATGTTTTGGCAACATCCAATCCATTTTAGTTTGTCCTCAGTAGGCGAGTGATTGGGGGAAAATATAATAGATGGATTGTGATTTTGCAGGAATTTGATCTTGAGTTTATGTCTGCCAAGTCCAAGAAATCATTAGTTTTTGCGGAATTGATCTCCGAGTTGCCCTGTGGGGAAGAAATGATTTTTGATGAATCCTTCCTGGATGAACATTTGTTTCTTATCTCTCCACAGGATCCTTTGTATGGAGATATAATTGTGTATCTCCAGACTACGAAGTTTCCCTCTACTTTTTCGAAAGATGAGCGTCGTAAGTTGCGTCACTTGGCTAAGAATTACTTGATTATTGGTGATGCTTTATACTGTCGAGGGGTTGATTCAATCCTAAGACGTTGCTTAAATCTCGAAGAAGCTGAGGCTGTGCTGAATGATTGCCACAGTGGAGCTTGTGGTGGTCATTTATCTGGGCTTGCTACAGCCCAAAAGATCTTGCGTGCTGGGTACTTTTGGCCTTCGATTTTCAAGGATTGTATGGAGTCGGTCAAAAAGTGTCATCCATGTCAATTTTATACTTGAAAAATGCACGCTCATCCAGCTCCGCTTTTTCTAGTCATTACTGTCGGTCCCTTTACAAAGTGGGGTATTGATTATACTACTTGTAACCCGCCTTCAGCTAAAGGTCACAAGTACATTATTGTAGCAGTAGACTACTTTACGAAGTGGGTCGAGGCTATGCCTACTTTTGGGAATGATGGTGATACTGCAGCTCTTTTTCTTTTCAACCAGGTTATTGCTCATTTTGGTATTCCTAGAGAGATTGTCACTAATCATGGCAGTCATTTTCAGAATAGCATGATGGCTGAGTTGGCTCTAAAATTAGGTTTCCGGCAGGAGCATTCATCTCCGTATTATCCTCAAGCCAATGGGCAAGTGGAAGCCATGAATAAATCCTTGAAGACAATTCTTCAAAGGAAAATTGATAAAGCTAGATCCAACTGGCATATTATGCTATATCTTGCACTTTGGGCATACAGGACGTCAGCGAAAACTGCAACTGGCTTTACTCCGTTTCAGCTAGTGCACGGGTTGGAATCCATATTTCCCATTGAATGTGAGATTCCTTCTCTTAATTTAGCTGTTGAACTTCTTCCTGACACTTCTGGTCTTGAAGAACGTCTCCTTCATCTGGAACATCTCGATGAGCAGCGTCGGGATGCTCATCCCATACGCGGGTATGCCCAGAATTTTCTGCGTGTATACACGAGTCCACATGTACTTTTCCGCGTATTCCATTAAAACCATTAAAAATATATATAAAAAATCCCTATTTTCGGGCTGGGTTGATGGTTACTCAAGTAGTTCAACCACCCCAGCACGTGGCCAACTATTTCCAACTGATTGAAACTACTTTGAAGGAGTATAAAATCCCCTCATGTGCATGGCCTAAGAGAGGGAGAATTTTTATAGACATTATACTCTGTTGGAATCCCAATTCAAGTCTAAATTCCCGTGCCTCCTGCACTTTCTCAGATTTATACAGGAAACCCTTGTTTCCTGGAGACGTTCATCCGTTTATATGCCATCTCGAGTGCACAAATCTTGAAAGTATCTTAGCGAGGCAAGGGTGGGATGGATCCGGACGACGGTTTGTTCAAAGATCGTGGAAGGATTCAGGTGATCTTTCCACTTTTACTACTGTACATGCTGTTCGTAATAATGAAGAACCATCTTGTTCCTGAACCTATGTGTTAATGTTCATTTATATGTGTGAAAAGATTATCATTTAAGCATTTATTATGGTTTTTATAATGTTTCACATGGATTACACTAACGTTTAGGAGAAGTATATGCTGTACAACTAGGTTTCTGTGCACATTATTTCATGTTTTCTAGGTCGGAGAGGAAGAAGGGTTGCTGGGGGTTTGGACCCCGCGGGATCTACATCGAACGTAGGACTACAGGTGAGTTCTGCTATCGTTGTTATCTAGTTTTTTGCATTCAAGTATGGTTGTGTGTGAGTCCTTCTGAATAGCATGCCCTGCTCTGTGGAGGTTTTGACCCAACAAACCTCTAGGGTGATTTTCCCTGAAATAATGGCCCACATCGCTCTATTCATAAGCCCGCATATCTGCCTTTGGCACCCATAACTTAATCTCCGCCATTGATCTGGTTCTAAGATCAACGGTCCTCACTCAATCGCATCGCGAAAACCATTGCACCTTTCCTCTCTCCCACGTCGATTAGTGACCTTGCAATGGGATATAGGTTGTCCATCTCATACATCTGACGGTCCAGATTGAAGCTTAACACCCTTTGTTAAAATTCATGAAATCCCACTGTATAAAGCTTTCGATGAATATCCACCATTGATCTCTGCAGATCAGTGACTCGCATTAACCCAAACTCTGCCCAACCCTCGCCTCATATTTTATTCCATTAGCCCCAAGATTAAATCTGAGTTGTTGATCTGTTTCATCCAACGGTCCATATTTAACCGAATAGGCCCAAATAATTTGGGACCTACTGCCCCATTGATCAGTCCTAGCTGTTCATTCCCTGATCCGACGGTCAAGATTAAAACCGCCTTGACCCTGCCCCACATTTTTCGCCCATGCATCTTATCTCCATCGCACTCTCCTCACGACCTTCCGATCTAATGCCCCAGATCTAACAGCCAGCACGTGGTTTCACGTGATTTTAAGCCCAAAGGTTAATTTTTCAAAGTTACACTATATGGGCGGTTTTAAAAAGCCACGTGTCGGCTAGAAACACATATCACATTCAAAAAGGAAATACCGCCTTCCCTCCTTTTCATCGCGTGAAAGCAACGATTTCTTCAGCCGAAACCACCATTCCCATTCCCATTTCATTTTCTCGTAATAGATCTCCGTCGTTGATCTCTGAGATCTAACGGTCCCAGTTCAATCTCGCCTTTTAATTCATCGCCCTCCACCCATCCTCCAAGGGACTTCGTAAGTGAATATCCGCCATTGATCCCTGTGGCCGATATAATCCGACGGCCCAGAATCCTTCAAGAAACCCCAAATTTCATTGTTACCCTTTTTATTTCACCAAAGGTTTTCGACCATTCTTCTTGGTAAATTCTTCTGTTTCATTATAAATTTTCCCCTCCGCATTATATATTCATGATTGATCTCAACCATTGATCTTTGAGGATCAACGGTTGCGACTTAATCTCCCCACCATTTATTCAACTGCCTCCCATCTGACCCCATCGAACAATCCTCACCATTGGATGCTTTCATCCAACGGTCACAATCTAACCTAAACCTCTGAAGCAGTCTAAGCCCTCCCCTGTAGGATTTTTTCTAATTTTTCTTTATTGTGCAGGTTTTAATGGTTTTTTCAATTGTTTTAAAAGAAAATTGAAGGTCGGGGATGACGATCCCCTAGGCCTTTATTCGTGAAGGAGATCATTCTGCAGAGTTCCATATCATGTTTCATTAGTGCCTCATGAGCACTGATGCCATTATAAAACCTTTGTAATGCCTGCACATCAACAAGACACAAAAAAACTTAATCAAGCAAAGAGTATCAGTGTTAAAGGATCTAAGTCACAGCAAAGAGTATCAGTGTTAAAGGATCTAAGTCACAGTAAAGATGAAGAATTGAAGGTTCTTTACGTAGTTTTGAGGGATTACGGCCTAAATCAACTATCTAAAAACCTAATCCACTCAATTAAACATAGTTTGAAGAACAGAAGATAGGAAATTAGGCCTAATTAAGCCTAACACACATAATTAAAGCAAATTAACAGTGATTAAAGAAGGACAATCATATCTATCAGTCCGAGAAAGCCTCTACTGCCACATCAGAGGCTAATTGAATCCTCTCAGCTACCAAAAGCCACCTGCAACCTCAAAGCATTCAAAAGAGGCATAGTTATTACTAGAACAGAAGATTTTCTCCTTAAGGCAATTGAATAGTTATTTCAGATCAAAGAACTTATTACAAACTGTCCGCAGAGTTATTACAAAGGTAAGAAAGAGTTCTAAAGGTCAAAAAGCTCTGCTAAGAGGATCAAAAACTTAATGAAAACAATTAATACAAAGAAATATCTGAAATCTTCTCCATTGAGCCCCTCAAAGGCCGAGAAGCATTAAACTGTATTAATTGAGCACTACCAAGAAAATGGTAATCATGATAAAACTTGTTTGAATCAGTGACAAACTAAGGAAACCTTAGGATTCTCATAAGAGCTTATCAAACCTTGAAGGATCAGCTAGCTTAGCCATAAGAGTAGACTTTCTCTGTCTCATCACCGTATCTAAGTGCTGGAACATATTTATGACACTCTTAGAACCCATAGGACTAAAAAAACTTAGAAAACCCAAAAATATTTCAGATTGGTATTCAAATAAACATGGTGGTGGACCATAAAACCTTTTACCTCCAAAAGAGCTAAAAATTTCCACTTGGTGACTCCAAAATCGTAAACAAACCTTAAGGCTCCACTGGGAAGACCCATTATCATCATAAAATCATATGAACTTAGTTAGAGGAATTTATGATTAAATTTTTCTAGTTTAAAAGATCAGTTAGCCTCTTAAAGATTGTCATATTTGGTTAAACTTTTATTGTTTAGTTGGATCTGAAAAACACAACATAGTGGCTCCTAGAAAGATTCATACTAGAGCTTACCCTGACCCAAACCCTCCTAAGATAGTTGATAACCCTAAAATAATCCTTAGGAAGTCTCTTGAGGTTAAATCTTCAACTATTTTCAGATCACCCCTTAGAGCTAATTATGTTCTTGAAAACCTTGCAGCTCTACAACAATCACAAGTTGACTTAAGAAATCCATTTAGAACTAGGTCGCTTGATGATACAGATCAGATAGATTTAGAACCTTCACTTTCATCCCAAGACAGAAGTGAACATCCTGGTAGCAGAGAAACTACACCACCTGATTTACATTTCATTCATAATTTTGGTCTCTCCCATCCTCGATCTGCTCAACAATATATTGTTGGTCCATCCACATCTATTCTTCATACATCCACTATTCAAACCACTTCATTCCAACCCATTTTCCCTCTTGTCAACCCACCAGTTGTAAACCCCCCACTTCTTCCACAACCTCCTATCATGGCAACATGGTATGCTCCCCTAGTCCTTCCTTTACCTTTAGTCAATCTTCCACAGGACTATCAGTCCAAGATACGTTTGTATGATGCCAGTGGTGCTACCACTACTTCACAACACGTGGAAAAGATGAATGACTCTTTGACAGAAACGAGATTGATGATGAAACTGTCAAACTTAGACTATTTTCTCAAAGCTTAGGGGGAGAAGAAAGAAAATGGTTTAAAGGCTTAATCCCTCATAGTATTAATGATCTCCAAGCCTTCCATCAGTTATTCTTAAACAAATGGGAAGTTAGGAAGAACCCTCTTCAAATTATTTTTGATTACAAGAATCTCCAAAGAAACACTGGGGAGAGTGTACAAGCTTATTGCACCAGGCTTAATAGTGTGTATAATTCCCTTCCCCCAGAATTAAAACCTCCACAAGGCTCAGATTTAAACAATTTTCCTGAAGGATTTGATCTTGAGATGGCCTATCAGCTGAGAGAGAGAGATCTTTTGACTCTTGAAGATATGCAAAAAGGAGCTCTTGCTCTGGAAGTTAATTTAATGGAGAAAAGAGCAAGAATGAGGAATGAGAAGAAAGTGTCCTTTAGAGAGGAATCTACACCTACCACATCTAGCTCAAAGATGGAAAGAATGATGGAGGAGATGATGAAAAAGATGAGCATACTTGAGAGAGCACAAGAAAGTCAAAACCAAACAGCTCCTCAAAACAGAAATCAAAACCAAAATCATAATTTTAGGAGAAACCAGCCTCAAAACAGACCAAGGGAGGATGATCAACAGATCACTCCTCCTTTTCACCAAAATTATGTGAGTGAGGTTGAAGAAACATTAGAACAAACAGAGGAAGATGGTATAAACATGTTGGGAGTAGATAATGATGATTTTGAAGTTCATTACAATAGGAAACAAGGTTAATACACACCCTATGATGATAAAAGAGCTGAGGATGAAAGTTATTATCAAGAAATGGAAAATGTCATCATAGAAAATCTAAAAGAGTATGATATTAGAAGTAAAAAGAATCTGGAAACCCCCAACAACAAAACCTCTGACAATTCTGCAAAAAACAGTCCTGTAAATAAACCCAAAGTTACAAAACAGAAAGACAAAACAGTGGTTGTAAATTCTGATAAAAGCAAAGAGAAAAAAACTCAAATCAATGAAAATCAGAGTGCAGATTTTAGCAGCGCTAGTACCTCAGCTAGTGCTCCTGTTAAAATAATTCTAACCAATGTAAATAGAGAAAATCAGCAAGCTAATCTTGCTGATAAAATGGCGGTTAACAAAGCTGAAACAAACCTTGTAAGAAGTTAGCTACCTTTCAGTTTGGAGCAGGAAATTGCCAAGATAAAGATCTCTATTCCCCTTACTAAATTAGCCACCCAAAATGTGTATAGATCCCAAATTTTGAAGGCTTTTAACATAGAAGAGAATAATGACACTGTCAATCTTAATTATGACCAACCAGAGCTCATATTTGGTCCTAAGATTGAGGGTAGATATCAAGAAGGACCGGTTCCTGATTTTTATGTAAGTTTACAAATTCATGACAATATTTTGCACAACACTATGCATGATTCAGGGGCCTCTCACAATTTAATGCCCAAAGCTGTAATGTTGAGCCTAGGCCTTGAAATCACTATACCTTACAAAGATCTTTACTCCTTTGACTCAAGCAGAGTGAAATGTTTAGGATTAATCAAAGACCTCTGTGTAAACTTAGCACAAATTCTAGCCAAATGTTTAGTCATGGATATTGTAGTGGCTGATGTACCCCCAAAATATGGTATGCTATTATCAAGATCTTGGGGAGCTAAGTTACAAGGAACTATGCAGATGGATATGACCTATGCGACCATCCCTATTTTTAATCAAACAAGAAGACTTTACAGGGAGTCTCATATGCAATACATGGTTACTAGCCAAGAGAGACTGCAAAACTCTCCCCTTTATTCTGTAAATACAGGCCTTGAATAATTTATCCTTTTCAATGATGAAACATTCAGTGAAAAAGTGACCTTAACTGAATTAATGGCAGATAGAGAAAAAGAGGAAGACAACACAGAAGTGTCAAAACAGTTTTCTAAACCAGAAAACTACAACAAACAAAACACGGGTCTAGAGCTACAAATCATTTATCCTTTTCTTTTAAACCTTGAGATTCAAGAAAGCAGTCCTCAACGCAATGAAAAACCTGAGGAATTAAAAAAAATTCAATGAAGTGTTGATCTTCAAGAACAATCTGAAAGCACACTAGTTGAAGAGGACAGTGACCAAACTGCTAAACTTGAAACTAGTCCTCTTTGGAGTATGAACTTCAATGGGCCTTGCACTAGGAGCAATGTTGGTGCAGGCGTCTGGATACATAACACTGAAAATAATCACACAGAAGGCCATTCCTACAGGTTAAATTTTCAGTGTTCGAATAACATAGCCGAATACAAATCCCTTATTTTAGGCTTACACTTGTTGAAAAAATTAGGAACCAAGAGAATTAAAGTCCATGGAGATTCGGAGTTAATTGTCAGGCAAGTAAATGGGGAATATAGTGCCAAACACCCCAGACTTAGAGCCTACAGGAACGATGTCATGGATTTAAAAGCCTACAGGAACGATGTCATGGATTTGTTTAAAACTTTTGAGGAATCCCAACTTATTTTTGTCCCAAGAGAAAAGAATATCCTAGCCCACAGTTTAGCTTTCATTGCTAGAACATGTTTAACATCATTTGAAATCAAACAATGCACAACTCAAATTAAATTTAGACCATTTGTCCCTGATAATGAGAAATATTGGTAAGTGTTTGATGGAAACAAACAAATAGAAGACTTCCTGCAGTCCAGAATTGAATTTGAACTACCAAGTTCAGATTCAGACTATGAAACAGACTGTCCTAGTGAATAAAATTTACTTAATGAAGAAGAAGAGTCTCCAAAGATGACTGATGTAAACCTGTTGTCTAACAAACTTGAAAACACAACAGAAATTAGTTCAGAGTTAGGAAATGAAGACTCAGAAACTCTGCATTCTAACAATCAAATTTTTCCAAAAGGTCTAGTCCCTTTATAAGAGTTGTTTGATTTCAATGATGTGGCCAAGAAACCAAAGCTGGAGCCTGTGGAAACTGAAGTTGAAGAGTGTAATATAGGTAGTGAGCTAAAACCAAAGATGATCAAACTGTCTAAAACTTTGCCAGCTCACATCAAACTGAAATACATAGAGCTATTTAAATAATTTTCTAATGTTTTTGCGTGGAGTTATGGGGATCTGAAGTCCTATGACACTGAAATAATTCATCCCAAGATACCTCTCAAGGAAAACCAAAAGCAATTTAAACAAAAACTACACAGAATAAACCCGGTTCAGTTACCTTCGGTTGAGAAGGAAATCAAGAAAATGTATGAAGCTGGTATTATTGTTCCTATTAGATATTCAAAATGGGTGTCTAATTTAGTGTCAATGAGGAAACATACAAGAGAAATAAGGATTTGTATTGACTTTAGAGACCTAAACAAAGCTTCATTGAAAGACAACTACCCTTTACCCAAGATGGATCATATTTTACGAAGGGTAGTTGGTTCTAAAAAAAATTCTTTGCTAGATGGCTACTCAGGATACAATCAGATTTTAGTTCATCCTGATGATCAATTAAAGAAATCCTTTACTACACCTTGGGGCACTTTCATGTATGTGAAAATGCCCTTTGGTTTACTGAATGCTGGTGCTACATTCCAGAGAGCCATGGATATTGCATTCTCAGAAGAATTGTGCTACTTCGTCATTATTTACCTTGATGGTGTCACTGTTTTTTCCAAGACAGATGAAGAGCACTTAGAACACTTGAGAAAAGTATTCGAGAAATGAAAAAAGTTTGGGATATCTTTAAATCCAAAGAAAACAATGTTTGGTCTCCAAGAAGGTAAACTTCTTGGGCACATCATATCAGAAGAGGGGATAAAGGTAGATCCAAAGAGGATTGAGGCTATATTGCAAATCACTCATCCTAGAAACACCAAGGAACTTCAATATTTCATTGGAAAGATTAATTTCTTGAGAAGGTTCATACCCAACTTAGCTGAGCTTCTTAGAAACATAACAAACATGCTCAAAAAGGAACAAGGATTTAAATGGACCTTGGAAGCAAAGAAATCTTTTGAGATGGTGAAACAAGCATTAACCAAAACACCAGTTCTAATAAGTCCTGAGTTTTCAAAAGATTTTTACATTTTTTCATTTGCATCAGAACATACAATAGTTGTTGTCCTATTGCAGAAAAATCCACAGGGACAAGAGCAGCCCATTGCATTCTTTAGAAAGGAATTGAGAGATGCTCCTCTGAAGTACAAAATTATGGAAAAACAAGCCTTTGCCTTAGTCAAAGCCTTAAAAGACTTCAGAGTTTACATTCTGCACTCCCACATCATTGCCTTTGTCCCAAATTTAGTTGTGAATGGAATTCTAACACATGACCCAGATGGTAAGAGAGGTAAGTGGATAGCTATGATACTTGAATATGATTTATAAATCAAGCCCACTAAACTCATTAAAGGCCAAGGACTAGCTAGATTAATGGTTGAATCAAATTTTGAAGTTCTTGATATAAATATGATAAATGCTTTATATGAACAAGAGGAATTCTCAACTGCCATTATTGAAGATAATTTTATGAATTCCTCTTGGTATGCTGATATTCTATATGTTTTGCTTAATTTAAATACACCTCCTGGTTTGTCAAAAACAAAGGCAATGTTTTTAAAGTTAAAAGCTGTAAACTATTGCATTATAGATAAATGTCTTTATTGGAAAAATGCAAGTGGGTTATTGCTTAATTGTTTTCTTGAGAATGATGCAGAGAAGGTTAAGCACAAATTCCATGAAGGATAATGTGGAGGCCACCTCTACTGGAAGACTACAGCCAACAAAATCCTTAGAGCTGGTTACTTTTGGCCCACCCTCTTTCAAGATGTACATAAAATGATAATTGCCTGTCATAAATGCCAACTCTTTGAAGGCAAAAGAAAATTGCTTCCTTTACCCTTGCATCCAATCACTGTTGAAACTCCTTTTCAATAGTGGGGTTTAGACTTATAGGAGAAATCCATCCACCCTCATCTGCCCAACATAGATGAATTCTCACTGCAACGGAATACTTTACCAAATGGATAGAAGCCATCCCTTCTAGACAAGCCAATGACTCTGTCATCATAAAATTTATTGAGACTCATATCCTCTCTAGATTTGGTTGTCCTAGGAAGATCATCACTGATAATGCAACAGCATTTGGATCCAAGAAGATGGTTGAATTCTGTCACAAATATCAGATAACATTGGGTCATTCTACTTCTTATTACCCGTAAGGTAATGGGCTAGCAGAATCCTCAAACAAGAGTTTGGTGAACATAATCAAGAATTTGTTAGAGGACATCAAGAAGTCTTGGCACACAAAGCTAGTGCATGCACTATGGGCTGACAGATTAACACTTAAGAAATCTATTGGGATGTCACCCTATCAGCTTGTGTATGGAATAGATGCAATTTTTCCAACCATCCTTGGTGTACCAGTTATGAAGTTGATTCAAGAAGTGCAGTCTGAAGAAAATGACATGATCAGAAGGATTAATCAAACTATACATCTTCAGCAAACCAGAGAGGAGGTTTACAATAGAGCATTACAAAAGAAAGAGAGCATCAAAAATCTTTTTGATAGAAGGACAAAGGCCAGTAATTTCAATGTTGGTGACAAAGTGGGACTCAAGGAGAGAAGACAAGGGCAAGCATGGGAAATTTGATAACTTATGGCTTGGCCCTTATCTCATTCATTCTACTGCTGGTAACAATGCTTATTTCTTGCAGTAATTGAATGGAGCTGAACTGTTTGGGGGTCTTGTCAATGGCAGGATGCTCAAACATTATTTCTCTTCATCCTATCATGTTTGGAAGCCTTTATATATTTTTCTCATTATAAATATTTCATCCATCATTGCATTCAAAGTTAGAAAAATCAAAAACACAAAAAAATAGAAAGAGAAAAGAGGGCAAATTGTAAAAACAAGAAAGGTACAGCCCCATACCAAAAAAGAGCAACAAAATCTGAAAGTGTGCAAACTCAAATGCTACTCCTAAAAAACACACTCCTAGTTAGTCATACAACCTAATCATGACTAATTAGTTTTAAATTGACTGTTCATAGGTTAGTGAAATTAGATTTTCCAAACAGCTTAATCTTGGCTTATCAGTTTTAAATTCCAAAACAAAGAATGACTCCAATCTATTTAAAATCTTGGGTCAAAGATAGAAGTAAACTGGTTCTAATACGCCCAAAATTTGAACTAGAGAACAAAGAAAAAATAGCTCAAACACACTCAAAAATAGAGTTGAAGAAAAAGAAGGATGTTCTTGAACTTTCAGATCTTAAGCCTTCACCATTTTGATTTAATTTTCTACAAAAAATTATCTATGTGCAGCTTGTTTTTATGCCATAGATCAGCAACAAGTTAGACTGTTCAATCCTGACTTGTCTACTTTTTAAATTTCTTGTTTTAGAAGTTAGAGAATAAAAATTTGTTAGACAGTCTAATCCTAACAAATAGTAGTTAGGTAGAGAAACTTATGAACTCAATTGTTTAATTTGAGTTCATGGAGAAATAAGAAGTAGACTTAGATTAGTTTTATGTTTTCAAAAAGAATAAAATGTTTGTAAAAAGAGTTTTCCAATCCAAATGCACTCTCAAAGAAGAAAAAATGATAGATCAGTAGGATTGGGTAGATAGAAAGCTTGTTTGATAGATTTCCATTGTTTTTCATGGCTGCTAATATTATCAGAACAGAATAAAATCATCCAAGGAAAGAAAGTTGTAGCCCAATGGATGAGGCATTGATCAGCCCCCCAGAGAATACAAGTCTGAAGTTCTTGACAGCTTTAAGAAGGTGCCATCCCCATGTGGAGCCACTATTAGCCACCTATAAAATTTGTCATATAAAATGGTGGCTAAATCATGTTTTAAGCCTTCAAGAAACAATTTTATTGCCAAATTTTTGGTTCTTGAAGTCTTGTGAAGATATATTATCCTTTGATTAATATTCACTGTTGTTTCCCTCTTAAAATTTTGAAAAATCTGTTGTTTACCAAAGGAAAAGACTGCTGAAAAGTTCCATTTTCCCTCATTTTCCCTTCTCCTTTTCCCTTCTCCATTTCATTCATAAAACTCTTCATTCACCTTTCATTACTTCGACAGTCCCTTTAAACCTTTGAAAATTCCCTTTGAAGGCTTTTAAAACCCTTTTTCCCCTTCTACCGAAAGCCAAAAAAGCCTTGAAAATCTGTTATTTTGGCTTAAAAAACCCATTTCTTAACTAAGGCCTTAAGCCCCTTTGGCCTTAGCCCCCATCTCCTTTTTCTACATAATACCCGGAGTTGTGACCAACGGTTAAGCCCCTTTTGTGCAATCGCAATTGGGGTTTTCTTTTCCTCTAGTTACCTTTTTCCTTTAAAAAGGTTTCCGATGTGATTGGCCCCTTTTCTTCTAACTCTTGATTCCTTTGTCTTTACATATAACCCCGATCCCCACAATCGGGCGCTAAACACCATAAAAAACCCCTCCCTGAAACAAATTTTTCTTTTTATTTTACAAAAAATCTAATTTTCTTATGTTTTAACAAGACCCGACAGTTTATTGTTTGGTGAATTATCAACCGTTGATCTACTCCCCGATCGACAATCGTCGGAATCTTGCATCGGAGTTAAACAAAAAAATCCTTTGTTTGTTCCCTTCAAATCTTCCGATGCGATTAGGCCTTAAGCCCTTTTGTGCTAAACCCCAAACCACTTCCCCACGATATAACCCGCACCCAGGACCAAGCAATTAAGTCCCAAGCGATAATCGCATCGGAGTTTTTTCATTGAACATATTTTAATAGTTATTGCCCCCCCTCCAATTGGCCAACTTGCGATGGCTTCCCAGCTGTTGATCTTCCCCGCTAGGCCCAGATCTGATGGCCCACATTGCTTTGTTCATAAGCTCGCATATCTAGCTTTGGCACCCGTAACTTAATCTCTGCCGTTGATCTGGTTCTAAGATCAACGGTCCTCACTCAATCACATTGTGAAAACCATTGCACCTTTCCTCTCTCCCCCACCGATTGGTGACCTTGCAATGGGATCTAGGCCATCCATATCATACATCCAACAGTCCAGATTGAATCTTAACACCCTTTGTTAAAATTCATGAAACCTCGTTGTATAAAGCTTTCGATGAATATCCATCGTTGATCTCTGTAGATCAACGGCTTGCATTAACCCAAACTCCGCCCAACCCTCGCCTCATATTTTATTCCATTAACCCCAAGATTAAATCTGAGCCTTTGATCTATTTCATCGAACGATCCATATTTAACCTAGTAGGCCCAACTCATTTGGGACCTACTGCCCCATTGATCAATCCTAGTCATTCATTCCCTAATTCGACGGTCAAGATTAAAACCGCCTTGACCCTGCCCCACCTTTTTCGCCTATGCATCTTATCTCCATCACGCTCTCCTCACGACCATCCGATATAATGCCCCAGATCTGACATCCAGTGCACGGTTTCACGTTATTTTAAGCCCGAAGGTTAATTTTTCAAAGTTACGCGATATGGGCGGTTTTAAAAAGCCACGTGTCAGATAGAAACGCATATCACGTTCAAAAAGGAAATACTGCCTTCCCTCCTTTTCATCGCATGAAACCGGCGGTTTCTTCAGCCAAAACCACCATTCCCATTCCCATTTCATTTTCTCGTAATAGATCTCCACCGTTGATCTCTGAGATCTAACGGTCCCAGTTCAATCTCGACTTTTAATTCATCGCCCTCCACCCATCCTCCAAGGGACTTCGTAAGTGAATCTCCGTCGTTTATCTCTGTGGCCGATCTAATCCGATGGCCCAGAATCCTTCAAGAAACCCAAAATTTAATTGTTACCCTTTTTCTTTCACCAAAGGTTTTCGATCATTCTTCTTGGTAAATTCTTCCGTTTCATTATAAAGTTGCCCCTTTGCATTATATATTCACGATTGATCTCAACTATTTATCTTTGCGGATCAACGGTTCTGACTTAATCTCCCCACCGTTTATTCAACTGCCTCCCGTTTTCCCCCATCAAGCAATCCTCCCCGTTGAATCATCCAATAGTTACAATCTAACCTAAACCTCTGAAGCAGTCTGAGCCCTTCCCCGAAGGATTTTTTCTAATTTTTCTTTATTGTGCAAGTTTTAATGGTTTTTTCAATTGTTTTAAAAGAAAATTGAAGGTCGGGGATGATGATCCCCTAGGCCTTTATTCATTAAGGAGATCATTCTACGGAGTTCCATATTATGTTTCATCAGTGACTCATGAGCAGTGACACCATTATAAAACCTCTGTAATGCCTGCACATCAACAAGACACAGAAAAACTTAATCAAGCAAAGAGTATCAGTGTTAAAGGATCTAAGTCACAGCAGAGATGAAGAATTGAAGGTGGTTTACGCAGTTTTGAGGGATTACGGCCTAAATCGACAATCTAAAAACCTAATCCACTCAATTAAACATAGTTTGAAGAACAGAAGACAGGAAATTAGGCCTAATTAAGCCTAACACACAGAATTAAAGCAAATTAACAGTGATTAAAGAAGGACAATCAGATCTATCAGTCCAAGAAAGCCTCCACTTCCACATCAGAGGCTAATTGAATCCTCTCAGCTACCAAAATCCACCTGCAGCCTCAAAGCAATCAAAAGAGACATAGTTATTACCAGAACAGAAGATATTTGCCTTAAGGCAACTAAATAGTTATTTCAGATCAAGGAACTTATTACAAACTATCAGCAGAGTTATTACAAAGATAAGAAAGATTTCTAAAGGTCAACAAACTCTGCTAAGAGGATCGAAAACTTAATGAAAACAATTAATACAGAGAAATATCTGAAATCTTCTCCATTGAGCCCCTTAAAGGCCAAGAGGCATTAAACTGTATTAATTGAGCCTATAGATCTTTTCTCTCATCCACCTCCTCATTTTCCTATAAAATCTTCTTGAGGAGCACATTGTAAAGGGTTGGTTGCTGAACTTTGATATAATACTTGTGCTCAAAACTTTCTACATGTAAATGGTGTTTAGAGGCTCTTTAAGCTCTGTTTGTGATCAAATAATTTAGGCTGAGAAGAGAAGATGATTGTTGTACTGAAACATTGGACTTGAAGAATGTAACTGGATTGACATCAATGTACAAGATGATTCTTAGGATCCTGGTCTATATCACTAGTGAAGTGCTTCTTTCTGTGTTATTGTTTTCCTTTCATGTATGCCATTTTGTTCACTTATTCTCTAATAAAGAACAACAAGCATAGAGTTAGGATTTACTGTTTATAGTACCCTTCTCTAACTGATAAGATTTATCTCTATGTTTTCCTCCTATTTTGTATTTAAGAATATCTTATGTTAAGTGTAAACATTATCAAGGAATGTTGGTTTGCCCTTGTCTTGATGTGCAAAGCTTGAAAAGAAGTTCTTGAATGATATTTTCATTATATACTCAGTAAATTTAGACTAGAAAAGTTTATGGTTTGTTAGAAAATTATATATTATGGAGCAATGCAACACATAAAATATGAGAAAAATACAAGCACACAAAACACATGAAACCAGAGAGACACAGATATACGTGGTTCACCCAGTTTGGGCTACATCCACCTCAAATACCCAGTCCTTCCTTTCTATTATCCAGCAAAAATTGAAGAGACAAAACCTACAGCAGATCCGTTGTAATATCCTCTGTTCTCTCTCACATTCTCCCTATCTATTTCTTTCTCTGAGAATACACCCGTAATACATAGCTGCAATACAATACCCTCATAAAAGCGAGGGGTTGTCTTCTAGGGCAAAAAACCCTAATCTAAGCATAACTTCTACCGTCAGATCATCCGCCTATGAACGGCCCAGATTGACTAGAAATTACTATACTTTTACAAGGAAATTTTACATCTGTTTTAAGCTTCGGGGGCGCTTCCCCTGAAACCCCCCGCCAGGGGGGGTGCTCCGAAAAGCGCTGCCGCCACCCCCTGGACCCCCCATGACATTGATTAATGACGGGCGGCGTTGCCACCCCTTTTAAGGTACAGGGGTCCAATGTTGTGATACAAAGTAAACAAGATAATTAGGCTCCACACCCAACAATGGTTTGCCCTGTCTTCTAGTTTCTTTCTCGAAAGATAGTTCTGAAAATTTCCCTAAGTGTATGCTAAAAGAAGTTTAGATTTAAAAGTATCTTATCTGATCTTAGGTTGCACTTTGTCTCCTTATCTGTTTTCATCCCTTCTGAAAGTGTGGATTACTGGATTGTTTGTCTGATTAAGTTAGCTTTAATACAAGCTTGTCCAAATAATTCTATGGTTAGCCCTGTCCTTTGGTTGGTTTTAAACAGTTGCTTAAAAGGCTTTTTTTGTTTGGAAAGACTGATAAATCCTAGTTGAAATTATTGTCTTTTTCCACCCCTTCAACACTTTTATTGTTCCATTCCATTCATTATATCTAAAATATCTTGTGATATAGATGACTTTCCCCTTGGACCACTCTTGAAATTGTTGCACAATTAAAACATTTTATGACTCCATAGCCCAATGGGCTAAAAACCAGTGTCATATCTATCCTATCAGCCAAATCTTGTTCTGTTTGCTTATACCTTCACCCCTTTGGAACTCTTTCATTTTAGGACTTTTCACTCAACTAAAATCATGCTCAACCATCCAAAACCAAAAAAAAACCCTTGTTCTTAATAACTAGCCTAATATCACACATAAAAGCCTTAAAGATAAATAAATATTTTCACTTATAGAGAGATCCCTCTCTGGATTCAGGAGGGCTAGATCCTAGAATCCCAAAGTGGTTACAATGTGCTCTCCGTAGTTTTAGTCTCACCACTCTGCTAAAATTACGGGGAGCTAACAACCATTACACTCACCACTATCCTGACCTCCTCGAGCTGAAGAAGCTGCAGAGTAACCAAGGACAAGGGGGGATCTTTCCAATAGAAAACAGTGATGCAGGAGCCCTTCCCCCATAAAGGGAGAGATAGCACTCAGCAACAAAATCCTGATGACTTTGGAAAAAACAACCACGAAATCTACATGACTAGCGAAGAGATGTTTTTTCAAACACGGAATTGAAATTACGATACCCCCCCAGAAATTAACACGTCAGGGACTAGTACCAGTGTGCCAACAACACCTTTGACCATATCAAATATGCCTATTGAACCTTTGCAAAAGATGGCTAAGGGACCATCTAGGCAAGCAAGAAACTATTCCAAAGCATCCCATAACTATAGCATCATGGACGATCTAGCTCAATCTCCTGCTACTATGTCAGCTTTGGAAGTATTGTAGTCATGCCCAAAACAACGGAAAGCCTTTATTTCTGCATTAGGCGCTATCGATCCTACCGACATACGCCTAATGGCTTTTGATTTATACAAAGCCACCCCTAGGCTTCCTTCGATGGTCGCCTTTCAGATACCAGTATCGGTCCAAAATATTACCATTCACTGATGTGTCATTAGCGAGGGTGCATCCACGTACATCATGTCAAAAAATGTTTAGTAGAAGTTAGGATCTCCTGAACTAAAAACATCAGTCATCACGCTTAGATCATACGATGATCGCCTTTCAACCCTCGTCGGTCTCTAACAAAACATCTTGGTCTGATTAGATGAAAAGAAGGTTCTTATGGACATTGAAGTCTTAGACTCTCACTTGGACTATAATATACTCCTTGGTCGAAGTTATATGTATGCCATGTCAGCCATAGTCTCCTCTGTCTTCCACACTATGATGTCCCCCCATGAGTACCGCATTGTTATTGTCTACAAATTGACGCATAGCGAAAAAATACCCCTAACAAACACTGATGTAATTATACCCTATGTAGATACATCCATGGACGTGCTTTCATGGTACCAAGAAGTTAGCCCTCGCCAGTTCAAATTGTCGTCCATCCTAGGATCATTCCTAGGAGATCCCCCCATCATACCTGAGTCATCACCCAATGTCGTAGGGGCTCTATTGTGCATGATGTCCACATCAAGCACCGAAGCTAGTCAAGACACAGACACAAGCAGTAATTACACCGATTCCTTGGAAATGATAACCTCTCTAGCCTACGCCGCTTCCCAAACCCCTTTCCTCTACCCCCCCATCTTGTTTCTTATCCCAACAGGCTTTGGCAATAGTGGTGTTACCAATCATATTGTTTGAAATACCAATTTAGTATCTCATTCCGCCTACTAGGAAAAGAGCCACACACATCACTGCCATAGGGTTAAAGCCCCTCAGTCTCGAGGAGGCCCCACCCATTCAAGAAACGGTCAAAAACATCCCTGCAAAGGAAATTCCCATTACAAAAATGATGATTATGGCTAAGAAAATTCAGAGAAGAAGAAAGAAGCTGGAAACTCCCACCACACAATGAGAATCACTAGTCTATGCCATATGCGACGTAATAGGACACCCTACCCATATCTACCCAGAGTTGGACAAATTAAAACCACTCCTCGGCTCTGAGGCAGACATCACGACACCGCATTCCCGTAAAAAGGAACCTGCCACCAAAGGTAAAGGAAAAGCATTGCATACCAATCACGCATGCGCTATCTGTAGTAATTATGGAAACTATACCCATCATTGCCCAGAAATCTTGTGATATAGGGATGCTTTGCATGCCATCGAGTGATCCTATCAAGAGGATCCATCCACCCAATCATTTGGAGATGATCTCATACTATCTTGTACCTACAGGAGGAACGACGGTCACCAGAAATATTCCAGTTCGTATTTCCCCCTCCTGTCATATGTTGCACGTTGTGTGATGAACCTGGTCACTTCATCAAAGAATGTGCAGCCCTAGAAATCATTCACAGATGGTATCCCATAGAACGGTTTTATTACGTCGTCTTGCGGGAAGCGCAATTCACATGTCCTTTATGCGCCTACAACCACCTTCTAGAAAATTGCCACTATATCCCCTGATTCTGATTAGCACTCGCTATTTTGTGCTCAGCTATAGTCTGACTCTCCCAAGAAGATGGCACAGACTCGGAATCCATGAACATCTCAACAACCCAAGAAGATGTGAGGAGCATATTCATCCTATTCTTGTCATCTTAAAAGCTTCCAATAAGGGAACCCCTAGTTACCCCCAACCACTCTCTACAGAGAAGACCAACATGTGCGTTATGTAAAATAACCAATCACGTGGTCACCATTTTCCCTGATTTAACAACGTTACGACGTTGGTACCCTACCAGACCACAAACTAAGCACGACGGGACCCCCATATCTAGGCTATTTTTCCCAGTATTTCAGGGAAATCACTATGGATAGTGTTTTACCTATACCCTGCGAGTTCATCCTCTCATTGATATTATTCATACAATAGAGAAGAAATTGTACGATGACCTCAAACAATATAGAAATTACATCACCCCTAGGCCAGTGACCCCACACCCACATAGGCGTGATGGGAAAACTGGGACAACACACCAACCAAGCATGACCCAGGCCAAACCTAGGATAACATGTTGACTCTGCAACCGTATTGAGCATTGGGTCAATCATTGAAAATAACTGAAGCCCCTCGCAAACAGTTTTTGCACAGTCTCTTCTCTGCCATAGAGACTTCTCTCTAACCAAGAGAAGATCATGCGTACCTATTGCCAAATTTGTTCACAATTTCATCATACAATTAAATGTGAGCATCTCCCTAAGCTAAGAGTGGCAAGAGCAACGTTAAGTCTACACCCCCCCAAAGAGTTAGACACATCCAAGCCAACAACACAGAAATGGAAGCAGAAAACCTCCTCTTCTACAAAAAATCCTTTCCAAGCGTCCACATCTGGGACGATGAGTAGTGTTGATTCCCTTAAAATCTACTCAGTTGGCACAGTGGTACCATGCACCATTTTCACTGTCCAAAACCACGAACCAGAGGTATGCCCGCTAATGGAAACATTCAGGCACCTCTGCACCAGACACAATTTCCACCCACGGGAAATTGACCATCCTAGCAAGGAACCTAACCTTGCGCTTATGCAAACTCCCATCATGGAGATTCTTCCCTAACCAAACACCGACAACATGATACACCATATACGATTCATATCATCATGTATCAGAAGTATGACTTGAGTTGTCTTCTCATCTGCCATAGGTGTTGAGTCAGCTACAGCTACGAGATTAGTTGTTCCTATGACAGTGTAGACCCAATCTGTCTACACTCTGTCGACCACATCTGGTTCCATGACATTGACTATGGAATCCTTCTCGTGTCTCTCAACTAGCTCCATGTGGATTGAACCTATTCAGCATAACTTTTCACACGATCAATCCCCCTTAGGGTCCCTATTTCATTTCGATGAGGAAATCCTAGAGGTAATGCCGGAGCCAGCTTATCCATGGGATGGAATGCATCACTGTTCACTTTTTCTCCCCAAGCATACATTCAGTTCTGAAAAGACAAAAGAACAATATATCTATGCAATCGAATCAAAATATTTCCTCCCATCAGGAAAAGTATATTGGTTCAAAAATCCCATCCCAGCTCCCAATTCATTCGAGGAAGGAAATATGTCAAACATCTCACCTACCGTCAAGGTGAAATATCCCAAAATCTTGCAAAGGTCGAAGAAATATCGTTGGGGGAATCATGCTCTCCAGAATAAATAGCCTCTTATACCCAATTTCTACAAGAATATCGAGATATATTTGCATGCAACTACTCATAAATGCCTGGACTTAGTCCCACCATCGTAGAGCACCATATTGACACTTGGCCTGACGTACCTCTAGTACGTCAGAAACAGTGTCAACTAAACCCATCAAAGGAAAAATCAATAAAATGAGAAATCGATAAGCTTCATAAAGCCAGGTTTATCTACTCGATCGCTTACACATCTTGGGTTTCTCACCCTGTTCCGGTTATGAAAAAACAGGGCACCATATGCGTTTGTATCGATTTTCAGGATTTGAACAAATCTTGCCCCAAGTATAATTATCCCACCCCATTCATTGACCAGGTCATCAATGCTTGTGCAAGACACGAGGCTCTATCCTTCATGGATGGATTCTCTGGGTACAACCAAATTCAAATCCGCCACACAGATAGGTACAAAACTACGTTCACCACCCCCTGGGGCACATTCGCATACAAGGTAATTCCATTCGGCCTAAAAAAAACTGGAGCCACCTTCCAAAACGCTATGAACTATATATTTCATGAATTGGCACACCTTATCCTCGCCTACTTGGATGACCTGACCGCCCGCTCCAAGAAGTGCTCAAACCATCTTGAGGATCTACGATTGGTATTCCAATGATGTCGTCAATACGACCTATGCTTGAACCCCCTTAAGTGTGTATTCTGCGTCAGCGCAAGAAGACTCTTAGGTTTTATCGTGTCCTAGCAAGGGATTTGTGTGGTCCCCCTCAAGGTCCATGCCATCAAAGAGATACCTTCACCTCAAACCCTTAGGCAACTGCAAAGCCTGCGGGGGAAGGCCATTTTTCTGAGATGCTATTATCTCAAAAAAATAGATTTCTAGAAAACACAATTAAACGAAATTTTTTTAACTGATAAAGTTAAAACAAATAACCCTTTAGGAATAATAGTCTCCACACATATGAATAATACAGAATAAAAATATAGTGAATATCCTTGAAATGCATATAATCAATTAATAGTGTTCAGACTATATCATATGATGTTTACAAATGAGGAAATGCCTCAAATACATATGCACATGGTTTCCTTAGCTACCCTCAAACCCTAAACATGGGAGCACTAAGGCAACCTATCAACCATCAATGTCAGTTGTAACTACCCACTAAAGGTGTACCATCAATGACTTAAAGGCCACTGGGACCAAAAGTCCAGATTAAAATAAATACAAAAGGTGTGTAATAATCACACTCGCATCAACTTAAACAACATCATTACAACAACTTTAGAGTTCCAATATTATTCAATTAGACGATGAGTAATATTTTCTTTTTACTTTTTTTATTATACATGGCATTTCCCCACAGTATCCAGATCCTGTCTTTTCAAAATTCTGGTAGATCCATCATCCAGATTTGGATTTGTTCCCTAGTAGCTTAGGATGATCCTCAGACCTTAAACATTTTATTAACTTGGTTTTATATTCATATTTACCTGTGAAAATTCATACAATGAACATGATTTTTATGTAAGAAATTTTCTGCTAATCCCTTTTCATGTTCTACTTTTAATGGATGAATGAACTAGATATAATTTCGAATCCTCATACCACTGATTCTTAATCTACATTGCAACAAATTTTACAGAATAATATGATTAAAATACAAGCAAGACAATACTCCATAAAATTTCCAAGAATTTGGCTTACATTACTTGCACATCTGCATGTAAAGGATTTCATACTGTTCACAAAAATATTTTGTGTAGAATATGGTATTTATTTGATAATGGCCAATAGAACAATAATATAATGATGGAGGAAGAAATAGTGGATTATTTGGAGGGGGAGAAGAACTTATTATGTATTCAGGTCAAGGGATGAGATATTTTCTCATTGGAATGAGACATATCAAGGGACAAGCTATTTTCTTTTTGGAATGAGACTTAGTGTCATAGGATATGGAGTCTAACAAGGAATCAGAGATCCTATTCTAGCTCCCTCCACAAACCCTAGTCACATTCTAACTATAGATGGCAAGGGGACTTCTAGAAAGGGTTATCTTCAATGCGTCGGGAGAAATATTGGTTATCTTCCCTAGCTAGGTTCAAATTCCTTGATGAATACTGATGTATTGGCTTAGTTCCTATGAATAATTTGTATAGACTTCAAGGCTTCAGTGGCAGCAGGTACCTGCTTTGAATCCTCTAGGGTGAGGCACACTAGTCTACACTGAAAGGTTTATTAGGGGTGTCAATTAGAGGTGTCATCAATGAATGTGAAGAAGATTCCCTTTGGTTTCGCACAATTTTTTCCTTGGAAAAAAGAAGTACAATGCCTAAAATGGCTCCTAAATATTTCTATTTATGTGCCTAAAACTACAGGTAAAAGTTGCAAAACAGAGAATCCTTCTATAAAACAACATAAAACATGAAGTTATATATATTATGATAAATAATTAAATAAAATTAAGTTACAAAATATAATTACACTTTTAATCTACCATTGATTTTCATACATTAAATAGAATTCAGAGGTTGACAAGAGTAGAAAAATGCACCTTGCAATCCTGTTCCCCAGCAAAATAATCTCTATTAACATCAGTCCTTGGAATAACCTCATTGGAGTTAATAGCCAAGGTTGTATCTTGAACTTGGACTAGAAATCCATATTCAAGATCTAGCAGACACACCTCACAAACGTTTTTGAGTTTACAAAATGTTTGGCAAACCTCTGTTTTCTTGTACTTTGCATCACGACCTAGTCTCCACCTGAAAAATGTAAATGGTCTGGTGAAAATTTTACACTCCTTGTCAAAATTTGCTTTTGTCTGCACCCAAAAAACAAAATTCATTTAACTTAATTCCACCACATATGTCAGTGATTTTATATGCCATATATAAAATACATTCCATATAGTGCACAAGCACTAAAATTTGAAATAAGCAATTTCATGCATCACAGCTTTTGGAGAATAGTGTCTTCTATTTCTCCTTGCATGGCTCTATTCTATATCTCTACTTAATGAAATGACACGAGTACTTAAAATTCAAGTTAGTGTGTTAGTTCCAGACTTACCATTCACACATAAGGGTTATCACCGAGGCAGGACTCGTATATAATGGGGAAATCATAACCCTGTATAACTATCACCGAGAGCACTATCAACAAACCAGTTCAAGTTCCATGCTTTCCTTTCACTTATGCACACAATACCAATCTAAATGCTATGCTTAGTGTTACACAGCATTTTGTCACCGTCTCTGCAATCCCTCGTCCCACACATTGGAGGGCTATTCCCGTGACCTGTGAGTAGTAGCATGACTTGAAACCACTTTTAATGGCATCCCCTTGCATAAGGACAAACATTCCCCTGAAGAAGGTTTCCTCTGAAAAACCCTAAAAACAAATATTTTTACCTTGGCGCGATTAGCCAGTTCATCCCTCGTGCCAATGGGGGAAATCCACCATAGAGGGCGTGCCAACTGGTGCTCTGTCCCTGTGTCTCACTCGCGCCAAGCTTAATAAGGGATGTTTTTTAGAAATAAATGGCGAAAGTTTGATTCCAACAAACTCTTGAACGAGTCATAAAAAGGAGTTGGGTGGTTTGGCTCCGGATCTCCATGTATAGGAAGTGGTTTTCCACCTATCATGGAAGCTCCCTTAGTGATAGGGCCTATCCCATGATTGTAGGGATCCCAAATCCTCTTCCTCCATCTATAAAATCTTGCCTTCTCCATTAGCAAGCTAGCTGAACCTGTAGGAAGGAAACTATAGCCAAGTAGTTGTTGAGAGCCAAGCCGAAGAGAGAGAGCTTCGTCCAGATTCCCGACAGGCTTTGTTGAGACACACTCCACTGTCAGCTTCGCCGAAGGAAGATCATAGTGTCAGAGCTTTGGGTTGTAATCTTTCCTTTTTTATTTATAATATAAGAAAATTTTATTATGGTTCCATTCATGTGTTCATTTCTCTATGAAATGCTATGAATTATATCCTCTCTGACTGATATATAGTTACATGCTTTAGATTTTACGTTGTATGTGTGCAGGTGTTCAGATGTGTAGAACGGAAGGATCATGATCTGCCAAGCAAGGGACGAGAAACATCATCCTTTCTTCAATGACCACTGTGTGGGATTTGAGGTAGGCTACTCATTATGATTTTTTTTGTTTTGTAACTACGAACCTGCGTCATTGCGTGACTTGATTGTTGCTACACCTGATCTGGGCTAGTAGGGATCGCCTCTGTCCGCAGAGGGGATTTACCTCTTCAAAAAACTGGCAACTCCACTGGGGAGAGTCAGTTGGATTTAGTCTTTCTTCTTTTGGTTTTTTTTGGCTTTTGATTCATTTATTTTCTCTTTTGGTTCGCCTCCTTTTGGTATCAAACCCTTGTTCAGCCCCCAGAAGACCTGATCCAGTCTCTGTTTTCTCTTTTTTCATTTCTTCCCATGGTAAACTCGATTGGCACATTTTATCGCTTGAAAGTCGTGCCAACTAACGCTTGTTGCTAGTTAAGCCCCCGTGCCAATGCTGTTTTGGTGCATATTATAGCCAAACAGTCACACCAACTCTGTTTGGTGTTAGGGTTTGCTTGCTTTTGAGCTCTCTGAGCTTGATTTTTGGTCCTGCTGTCATTTTTCTGACTGTTTGAGTGCCTTGAAGTCTTTGTTGACTGTGTTTGGCCCTTGTCCTCCAGTTTTTTTCCCTTTACCATCAGTTTTACATTCTAGCCCTAGGGCTTCTTGGTGCTATAGTGTGTTGAGCCTCCCATGGGAATTTTTGGTCCTTTCTTTCCTGGTCGACTTTGTTTTCACTTCTTTGCATTCGTTTTACTGAATTCCATTGTATCATTGCATTGGTTGAGTGATTGTTCTTTCTTTCATTCAAGTTTCGCTTTGTCTCGTTCGAAGCCTAGATTACACAATTTGTGTGAGTCTTTTTGAGATTCCTCTTTGATTTGAGGGATTTCTTCATCAATTTGGGTCCTGATTGTGTGTGTTTGCATTGAGTGAACTTTTTTGTTTCAACTCTCTCACTGTCATTTCTTGAATTTGTTTCTTCATTAGTTTTTTTTAATTTCGTTTGGTGCATTTTCTCTAAAACATTGAAAAAATACAAAAACAAATCTCTTTGCATTTTGATTAGTTTAGTGAAAATTGAAAGTTTTTCCGCATTATTAGTGTTATATAACTCTAAGAGAAAAGTTTTTAGTTTCATTAGCTTGCATTAGAGAGAGTAGTGGATGTTTTTGCGCTCATTTTGTTGTTATTTGAAAAGCTCTCAACCCTCCCGTAGATAGCTCTTCATCGAACAAAGTGATATTTTGTGGCATGTAGTGTGCATTTAGAGGATTTTTTGAGATCCAACATTCGATAGGGCCTAAAATTGAAACATAAAATGAAGATTAACTATAAAATTTATTCAATTAACCTAAGGCAACATTGAAACATTAACGAAATATCTAGAGGTCTAGGCTAGTGACGTGTTCCGGCGTCGTTAAACCTAGTAGCTTTCGTTCGCCATCTAGCTTTAGACAGCGCTAGTACAAACTTGTCATCCCTGTATCGTTGCGTATATAAAGGGAGACCCAACTAGGTTGCAATCCTTTATCCATAGGAAGTTGAGTCTGCCACCTTTTACCAGTGATACACTGGACACAACATTCAGGGAGAGTACTGCATGTACGTCAAGTCCTTGGTTGATTTCTATTTCATTTTTTAACCAAGGTGTATATGGAAATTCACGGATATCTGGTACACCCATTTGCCTAGATTACCAGAGCAGTCATTTTGATCTTTACTGACTCATTAAAATTGAAAAGATCATCAAGCGGTTGTCCTTTCATGCTTGTTTCCAAATTGAAAGAGATAGAGTCATCTTTTATTCGTTTCTAGACTCTTAAAACATGAAACGGTAAAAATTTTCAATTTCAATGTGGTAAAATTAATCACCTACGATCACATGCCCATTTAGAGATTGTTTTTTCGGCTTGTTTTTGTTTGCCTTGGTTTTTTCCTGTGTGTCTTTGTTTTGATCTCTTCCTCTTTTTGTTACTGTCACAGTGGCGGAACCCTCAATTTTGTCTACTAGTAGTCCTTAGACAGATGATTCATCAAAAGTCTCTCAGTCCTCTGCTGAGCAGCAGCAGCCTGTTGTATCTGATTTTCCCGAGGGGGGGCCGGTTATATCTGAACTTCCCTATGGTGGAATAGTTGACTTCAATTGGCCCTTGTCCAATGCTTGGTTTGGATTTGGATTAGGGGAACACTTCCCTCCTCTTACATTGAGATCGCCTTTCTTGGCTGCTATTATACCTCCTAGTCCTTGTTGTATTTTAGAAGATCTTGCAGTAGGGTTAGATATGGACTCACCCAGTCCTTCTCCTAGTGAGGAAATTCCTACGTCTGGTGAAGATTACCAACTTTTCCCCGAAAACATCCCCGAATATTTTTTCATGTCTTCACCTGGTCCTTCGCTCCCAGCGGGATATAGGTCTTTAAGTTAGGTCATGGCCATTGTTGCCTCTATGGGAATATCGAATCCATCCATGAGGCCGGTTATTAACTCGTTGGGAATGTCACCATCGACACCTCTCATGAAATCTCCTTTCGTTACATCAGTACTTGTTAGACCTACTGTCTGCGTGGCTGTGTCTACACCTACTGTCACTACTCAGTCTACTAGGACCTCATCAGTTCCTGAAGACGTTTACATATCTTCTGTTATTCCAGAGAATATTTCTCCTGAGGAGTATCGGTTGTCTTTACAGCAGTTGAACTCTAAGGTTGGTCAGTCCTGTCAAGATCTCAACTGTCCTTACTTTTCCCATTATGGACCGGATGGTACCCCAATTTATGTCTTTCCATATCAATATGATGAGCAAGGAAACCCTCTTTATTTTCCTGCTCCTGAGGCTTATCAATATATTAACGGTTTTCTATCTGCCTAAGCTGGGCAACCTTCTAACCCAAAAGGACAACCCTTCCAGGGACAACCTTCGACCCAGCCAGATTATCTATATGACCTACAGGGACAACCCTTACAGGGACAACCTTCGGGCCAGCAGGGATTGTTGTACAGTCTACAAGGGAAGTCTTACAACCCCCTAGGTCAACCTCTGCAGCCTCACCCCATGGTCCAACCGGGGCAACCTCAAGGACCCACAGGGCAACCAGGGTATCAACCTGGACCATTGTACGGTCCTGGGGGGCAAACCCATCCTTCTCAACCATTGGTGAAACCTAAACAACCGCATTTTCCAATTGGTCAAAATGTTGCACAGTTAGGGCCATCTTATGGTCCTATCACAGGTCAACCTGGTTAACAGGCACAACCTGGCCCTCTCCTGCCATCAGGCCAACCTGCTCAGCCGGGGCAACCTGGTGTCCTTTATCAGCCAGGCCAACCTGTTGAACCAGGACAACCTGTTCAGCCAGGCCAACCTGTTGAACCAGGACAACCTGTTCAGCCAGGCCAACTTGTTCACCCAGGGCAACCTACGCAGCCAGGTCAACCTGTTCAACTAGGATAACCTGCACAACCAGTTAACCCTGCTCAGCAACTGATATATTCTATGCCACAGCCGAACCCGCTTATGCGCTCAACTTATCAAGCTTAGTAGGGTCCCACTTACCAGCAGCCCATTCAACCCCAAGGTGGCTATTACCTTCAAGGTCAGTCTCGACCAGTTTACAACCCGCCCCAAGGTTCTGGTTATTACCTTCAACAACCATCCTATACTTATACTACGCAGTCAAGTCCATACACTCCTCAAACGGGGCCCACATATAATCAGGGTCAGTACCCTGGTTATCAACCCCCGTATCCTGGTTTCCAGCAACCGTATCAACCCAATTATACGGCTTATACCCCCTATGGTCAGAATCCTCCAGGAAAAAACCAGTGGGGGTAGAGTTATGCTCAACCAGGTTGGAGTATGGGTATAGGTCCTTATCGGGGACCTGGCATGCCTTTTAATCCTCGGTTACCTTTTCTTGCCATGTTGGAATTACCGGTTGTGTCCAAGTTGACCAATGATCCGATTCTTCATAATCCATATTGGCCTCTGGTTCTGATGAAGGTGTTATTGCCTAAATCTACCTCAGGTTGAAAAAGGCAGAGTTCAGGGTAACATCAAACCACGCTCAGTCTGGTAGCTAGCCCTACCAGAACAGGAGAGGGTTCTCTCCAGGTCAATCTCAGCGAAAAGTAATCAATAGGGCTTGAGATGACTGAAATAGAAGCTAATTTTAGGCTAGGTATATAAGTAAAGGAGTTTGCTTGTGTTTTTGGGGGTTTTCGTTGGAAAAAAGGGAAAGGTAGTTTTGGGTGCGAGGATTAGGCCTAGTTTTTGCAGAGTTCTAATTGGGGCAAGGTAGGCAATAGTTTTGATGTTTTAAATTTAGTGGATGGATGGATCAGACCGGTGAGAAGCTGAAGAGGGCAGGAGGGTCTCAAGAGTCGTCCTCAAACAGATGAAAACATGTAAAATTAAACAAAACTAAAGGCAGAGCAAAGCAAGCTACTGAATTCTACCTTTAACACTGATTTGCTTAATTTAAGAAGAAAGGAGCAGGAAAATGGTACATATAAACATTAGTGAACTTAAAAATACATGGAGGAAAACACCATCAAAACACAGAGCCATAAGGATCCCAAAGAGGGCTGCAAACCCTGGTCTATTCGTTTGCCAAAATTGCAGAATGAATGTACAATGAAGTGCTATGCAATCCCAAAAGTCCAACCCTGAAAATGTCTGAGAAAATACATAATATAGACAAGCCTAACCCATTCCCATGCCTCTAGGGGTCGAGCTCATCATTCTGGGAGCTGTTTCAACCATATCTAAACTAGGAACTAGAAAATAGGCCATGAAACAACTTGCCTCTATATGCTAGGAAACTGATCCATTCACTCACATTTCACCTTTTGGTGAATGAATCTTCTAGAACAAGTAAAAATGTGCCAAAATTACATCATGGTTATGAAATTACATCAAGATAGATCAAGAGTTACATGAAAAAGTAAAACTAGCCAAAACTAGGCGAAATTCTGAGATGTGGAGTGAAAAATAGGCCAAAATCCTCTATGCGTCGTGCCCAAAATCTATGTGCATAGCACAACTTTGGACCTATTTTTGAGGCCCTTCCCAAAGTCCAAATTGATCTCATGATAGCTTTTTGGAAATCCCTGCTTGTCTACTTTCCAACCCAAGTGGAATTTCTGGATTTGGTGTCCATTTTCCCCTCCAAAAGTTCAATCTCCCAAGACTGGTTCCTGTGGGTGTAAAAAGTGGCAGAAAGGCCATTTTCAAGGTGTTTTTGACCCTTTAGGCCACCCAGAACTTGATGAAATTCTTAGGAAATTCCTGAGCATGCATAAATTTTCATAAAAAATCTAGAATTACCAAGTTTTCCTCCAGAGGATCTCCCAATCGTAAGCGCGCGCAAGGTGGCGCTACGCGTCGGGCAGAAAAACCTGTTTTGTGACCAAAAAATTCAAAAATGACCAAATTTTCTCCAAATTCCTTGAAATTTGGACTAAAGGTCCCTCATCAAGTACCATTCTCAGCCAAAGAAGCTTCGACCAAGATTTGGAGTCGATCATGCCTTTTTGGCCTCCTCAGTTCCCTTCTCAGCCTCGCTTTCAGGATCTTGATCCTCGCTTTGAAAACATGTGTGCGTGCCCAATAGTGGTTCTTCATGTGTCAGAGCATGTTCTTCTCTTTTTTCACCTTCTCCAACAGCTTCTCAAGATGCATTTTGACTCTCTCCAGCCATATATATGTATTGGCCTCAATCTCCCGCTCGATAGGTGTCATCTCGGATGGGCTTCTTCGGGCAGCTTGTCGGTTCTCGCGGATGTTTTGTAACTCCATGAGTGTTTGCTGATCCTCCAACTGCTTATTCCACTGATCTAGATATTTAATGATCCATTGAGCTCTCTGTAACTTGTCGGTCAATGTGTTGATCTCATTTTTCTGCTCCTAAATGATCTCTCTTAGTTTTGAGGTTGGAGAGCTCAAATCCACATCATTCAATGTGAAATAAGTATCCTGACCTCCTGAAGGGCCTTCCTCCTGCATAGGCCTCTTTCCTCTATCTTGAAAATGTACCTGTGCTGATGACGATGGCATCGAGACCCATTCCACCCCGGGTGGAGATAGTACTTGTCGGGCTGCTGCAAATAATGATCTCGTGCCTCTCTGATAAGTAACAAATACTAGCACACCAATGATAGGCTATGTCTCGGGAACTTTAAACTGATGTGAAGGCTCACCTGCATCATGAAAAAACTCTGGAAGAGGCTGAGGGGCTATGAAGAAGTCACGGGAAATGAAATCATCCCATGCAATGCCCTGCAATCCAAGCTGATGTACCACAATCATCTTGATGAGCGCATAATGATAAATGTTGTTGTGCTGCTGCTCTGGAGTCTTCTTCTGCACAAGAGTAGTCATCCTCTCTATTTTTCGGCACATGAAATATGGAATGTTCATCATCCTCACCCTCATGAAATGCATCAATAGTCTGATTTGGTATGCATAGAAGTGTGAGAATCGGCCCTCACAACTGAAGTACCTGATAATGAGTCTCATCAACGGTGCATAGGATTCCTTCAGAAATCGGAATGGGAATACCCTGCTGAGCTGCCTCAGATAGCCAATTCTGATGTATGGCTCGTAATGAACTCTATCCACCTATTGTCTTTTTCTCCACTCCTCACCTACATTCGGTATTCCTGTTGCCTGAGAAATGGTTTTTGGTGTCAAGGTGAAATTTACACCAACGAGTGTAACCTGACCATCTCGCAAATGTAAAACAAACAACCGGGCTAACTCCTGATGATGTTGAATTTGAGCAATCCTCTCACAATACTGATAGCATGATTTCTCTCGAAAACAAGCCATGGCAAGTGGGCAGGTCTCCAACTGAGTCAAAGAGGTGGGTTCCTCCCTCACATGTTTACCTCCTTTACGAGGCCTTCTTGGTGCATGAAGTTCTGTGGTAGAATCACTGTCTTGCTCATAAGATGAATCTGTGTCTGTCATAGTGTTTGCAAGCCTATACCAAATGTATGTTTGGTTTGTTAAAAATGAGAAAAGAGAACTTGGTGTTTTTTGTCTTCAATTGCCAAAGTATGCCAAGTAGGAAGGGACTGTGAAAAAAAGGGACAGTGGGTATAGTGGACTATCAAGTGTAATTAGAATGCAATAACAGTCACCTGACTGTGTTTTAAGAATGTGGGGTTTGGGAATTAGGAATTTTGTAAATGATGTGGGAGATGGTAGGGTTTAGGGATAGGGATAATAGGATTTTAGGAATAAGTGATATGAGTGATTTTATAAGGGAATATGGAAAAAGGGGAGGCACAGTATGATGATATGGCAGTGATGAAGAAAGGAACCACAGATGGAGAATGGGATTTGCAATACTTGGCACAAAAATCAGACCTTTAAACCACCAATTTTAAAACCCTAAGGAGCATATTTTGATATGAATATAGGGTTTATATTTTCAAACTCCAAACTTGCAAATTCTTTAAAACCAATCTCTCAACCATACCAAACACCAGCAAGAGCGATTGTATAAACTTACTTGAGCAAATAAGAGCAAAAAATTTGAAGTTTCGTTGGAGGCAGTGATAAAAATTGGATGTCAGCCCTATGCGTCACGCGCAAACCCAGTGCGCCGCACCGGGTATATGTGCCGCGCAGGTTAAAAAAATACAAAGGAAGGGGCGTCTCTATGCGCCACGACTTCTATGTGCGTCGTGCCTTCTCCCAATGCGTCGTGCACTGATCTTCAACACACAGTCCAACTTTAACACATGATTTCTCTCTTCCACAATGTTGCTTTGGGTCTTTGACAATTTCTTGTTTTCAAATGACATTTGAATGGTGAAAATATCTCTTATAGTCATGGCTTTGATTTTTGTTTTGCAAAAACCCACTTTCTTATGTTTTAGCTTTGGCATTTTTTCACTTTTAATACAAACTTTGTTTTGCTTGTTCCACTTGATTTTTTGACTAAAATGATGAAAATATTGTCTATTTTTTGCAGGGATGATTGGCATGTTTTGGCAAAGGCGACCAGGTCCGCGCCTGAAGATTTTAAAAACTGAAAAACTTGGAAAATATACATCGCAATTTATTACAAAGAACAAAATGAAAATTTTCTTCAAAACAGAGTTTTGAAGAAAAGTCATGATCAAGCAATATGACAATGAAATATTTGAAATGAAAACATATTTTGAACCTCCCTCTGGCCTGCTGGCATTATTGGACACTTTGAAGACTAAATTCGTGAAACCCTAGACCTAATGACTGAAGTGACTCTTTGCTCACCAAAAAACCAAACACTGACTGTCATTGACTGTAAAATGATTTTGATGGATTTTGATGACAGACCTGAGCCATCAGGTACAAGACACGAGGGGCAAGTATGACAAGACCCTTCCGTCAGAAGATCGATGCTCCTAATGGAATGTAGATGATCGAACTGAATGAGACATCTAAAAATGAAATGCAACAAAGAGAGTTTTGATCTCTGGCTGAGGGATGAACAGACCGACTCTAACAGAAGGTACCTGGTGACTGTCCAAAATTTAAAGGCAAATCTGGAGAAGACCCCCAAGCACATGTCATGACCTACCATTTGTGGTGTTCTTCGAACTCTTGGGTGGATGAATCAATTTTTCTACGTCTTTTCCAGCACACTCTTACTGGCGCTGCTGTTAAATGGTACATAGAACTACCTCGTGGTATTTTTCAAGACTTTAATACTTAAGCTATGGCATTCCTGACACATTTCCATTTATCGGTTCATTATGAAGCCGGGACGCATATCCTAACATCTCTCAAACAGGGCAAAGCCACTCATATTTCAAATCATATTCATGAGTGGAGACGTCGTCATCGTCTGATCAAGTTTGACATTCCTGATCAGCTTCTAACTCATTGGTTCACTACCTCCTTTGTCAACAAGATTGCACAGGACATTGCTATGGGGGCATGTGTAACCGAGGAACAAGCCATCGCTCATTCCCAGTACCTCGATTTAGTGTACTCTCAGTCCGGCATGTTATATGATATCTTGACTGATGCCCCGCGGCCTGGGACCTCTAAAGCACCAGCTACCCCATCGGTTGACGGTGTTATTGGTTCCGTTTCTCAGAATTATCGTAAGTCTTATAATGGGAAGCAGAAGTCGAATTATTGCAACAATTCTGCTCCTTCCGCTACTCCGGATTTTGGTAAGACCGCGGAGGTAAATGTCGTTCAGGATAATCCTACGGACAAGGCTTCCAAAGGGAAGAAGAAGGGCAAAGGAAAGGCCAAATCCGATGCCTCGAAACTAGAATCCTCCAAACCACGTGCTAATGGTGGTTCACAACGAAAACTGAAGTACCCTTTCCTAATCTGTGATGAAGACCACTACACCAAAGATTGTCCCTGATGATACAAGGTTAGTCAACTTCTTAAAGGCTCTAAGGGAACTCCAACAGTTCTTAAGGAACCTTTTCCATCTCGGCAGACCCAGATGGTCGAGCATCCTTCACCATCTGCACTGTTTGGGTCTCAAGTTTTTATGATGAAAGGTGTTTCACCTGTTTCTATTGCCACTCGATCGAAGGATTATGCTGGATCACGCTAGGAAGTTGGGAAGGAAGTCGTTGATGGCCCACCTCCCCCACCTACCTCTGGTCCTTTAGCAATTGAGAAGCCCAGCACTGAAGGCCACCTTCCAAAGGTGTTCTTCGAAAGTCTTCCTATAATCCAAACGCTCATGCTGCTCAGCATTACAGCATTTTGGAGGATTTGGCACAGGCACCCTCCGCAATGTCTGCATTGGAAGTCCTTCAAAGTTTCCCATCTCAACGAAAAGCTCTGTTATCTATAATCGACGGAATTGATCCCACCGATTCTAGCCTTCTTACCTTCGATCTAGAGAATTTTGTCCCCCAACTTCCATATCAAATCGCCTTTGTTATACAAGTCGGTATTAATGGCCTCAACATTCATAGAGTCGTTGTGGACGAAGGTGCCTCTACCTGCGTTATGTCATCTACCTGTTGGAAAGCCATCGGTTCTCCAGCTCTCACTTCATATCCCAATGCCCTAGAGGCATTCGATGGAGGGGAATCAAAACCCTTGGGTGTTCTCGCGAGTTTACCGATCACATTACAAGGTAAGACAATCAACGTTGAAGTGGAAGTTGTTGATGCTAAACTCAAATACAATCTTCTACTTGGCGCAGCTATACCCACGCCATGCTATGCGTTATGTCCACCCTCTTTCGGCTTTTGAAATTTCCGCATGAGGGCAAGATTATTACTGTTGATCAGTTGTCTTTCTTTACCTCGTCCTCCGAGAACAACATCCCATACATGGATCAAATTCCTAATCCCCCTGACTGTGTAGTACCTGGTCTTTTAAACGACCTCGTTCTCATGGGTATTTTTCCCATTCCACCACCAAACACCATTCAAGTCAACATGATCTCTAGGTTGGATGACCCTTGGATCATCCCTTCTCCTGAACAAGTGACCTATTTTGGAGACTCGATGCCTTTGACCCCAGTTGAAATCAATTATTGTGAGATCGTTGCTACATCAGATCCTCCTCCTGCTAAAAATGCTCCTTTGAGCATGGCTCTTGATGTTTATTCTCAATCCCCTTGGATCGACGATGTAGATTCGCCCGATCCTTTGAGAGAAGTTTTTCCGTCTGACGAAGCTATCATGGAGACTATGTCTCTCGAAGATCTGCCATGGAGCGATGGACATCCTCGTTTATGCTCGGCCTAGGGGAAATGTCTAATTTTCTTGAGTGTTTTTCATCTCAGGTTCCCTCTCTGCCTCTCCAAACACCAATATTGACTAATGAGGTACTTTTGAAAGAAAATCTGAGTAATATTACCCAAACAATGCCTATCGACATCTCCATTAAACCGGGGGTCGTCGAGAACATTCACGTGGGTGTCACTTGTTCTCCCAAAGAGATTCAAGTGTACACTAGCCTTTTCAGTGAATTTCGAGATGTTTTCGTATGGTCTTATGAAGAGATTCCTAGGATTGATCCCAGTATCGTCATGCACGAAATTCCCACCTATCCAGGTGTGAAGCCTGTGCATCAGCGTCTGCGCCGAGTGCATCCTCGAAAAGCCACTGCTATAAAAGCAGAAGTTGAGAAAAATCTTAAAGTGGGCTTCATATATCCAATCCCCCTCACAGAATGGGTTTCCAATATTGTCCTTGTAGATAAGAAACAGGGCACAATTCAGGTCTGTGTTGACTACCGAGACATCAATCGGGCTTGTCCTAAGGACAACTATCCCACTCCCTTTATAGATCAAATCATCAATGATTGTGCGGGGAGTGAGATATATTCCCTTATGGATGGCTTTTCAAGTTATAATCAAATTAATATTTTACCCTCTTATCAACATAAGACCGCCTTCATCTGTCCGTGGGGCACATTCACCTACAAGAAGCTCCTGTTCGGCTTAAAAAACGTTGGGGCCACCTTCCAGCGTGCCATGTCCTATGCCTTTCATGACATATGAAATATTTTTTAGCCGTATCTGGATGACCTGCCAGCTCATTCAGCTCGGCGCGAAGACCATCCCGAACATCTCCGCTAGATTTTCCTCCGTTGCAGATGTTAAAACATCAGGCTCAATCCTCACAAGTGCATCTTCTGCGTTGACTCTGGTCATATTTTGGGATTCATTGTCTCTAAAGACGAAATTCATCTTGACCCCCTCAAGGTCGAAGCTATTTTTAATCTCCCATCCCCATCCTCGTTGCATCAACTTCAGATTCTTTAGGGGAAAGAAAAAAATTTACGTCGCTTTATCCCGAACTATACAGAAGTGGCCAAAGAGTTTACGCGACTTCTAAAACAGGATGTTCCCTTCCATTGGGACGAGATTGCTCAGAAATCCTTCGATAAGCTTAAGACATTGCTTGTCAATGCTCTGTTAATATGTCCTCCCAACTATCATCGTGACTTTACCCTCTATTTGGCTGTTGCGTTCAACACAATAGCCATGGTTCTGGTACAGGAAGACGATGACGAAAATGAACACATGGTTTATTATCTGTCTCGGAATCTCCTTGACATTGAAATGCATTATACCCATGTCGAGAAATTGGCACTTGCCGCAGTCCAGGCCGTTCAGAGGTTTCACCATTAAATCTTGTTGCGCACGGTAATCGTGATTTCTGACTGAAACCCCATGACTTACATTTTGTCTCGAAAATTTCTAGGGAGCAAGTAATCCAAATGGATTGTGATCCTTTAGCAGTTCGATTTAGAGTTCACTACTGCCAAATCGAAGAAGTAACTAGTTTTGTTTTGATCTTATCTGCTCTCTCCCTACCAACTCTGTTTTGTCTCAATCCGAGGATCATATCCCAGATGAAACTCTCTTTCTAATCAGCACTATGGATTCATGGTACGGTGAAATCATTGTGTACCTTCATACATCTACCTTCCGGTCTGAGTTGACAAAGGATGCTCAACATCGTGTTCAGCATCAATCGCAACCATATCTCATTGTCGGAGATACCTTATATTGTATCAGAGTCGATTCTGTGCTCTGCCGATGTTTGACCTTGGAAGAGGCTGAGAAATTTCTGAATGAATATCACAGTGGTGCCTGTGGCGGTCACATGTCCGGTTATGCTACTGCCTAGAAGATTCTGCGTGCAGGTTACTTCTGGTCGTCTATATTTAAAGGTTGTATTTTTGCAGTGAGGAAGTGTCATGCGTGCCAGATATTCCAATGCAAGATGCGTGTGCCACCCCTCCCTTTACATCTTGTCATTACTGTAGGCCCATTTTCCAAATGGGGCATTGATTTTATGACATGTAACCCTCACTCGGCCAGGGGGCATGCTTATATCATCGTTGCCGTGGAATACTTCACCAAGTGGGATGAGGTGATGCCTACATTAGTTTCCGACAGTAAGACAGCCGCTCAATTCATTTTCAACCATGTGATCACATGTTTCGGCGTTCCTCAAGCCATTGTCACCGATCATGGCACTCATTTTCGGGACTACATGGTGGAAGATCTGACATCGAAGTTGGGCTTGCGTCACGACAACTCGAAGCCATACTACCCTCAGGAAAATGGCCAGGTTGAAGCTGTGAACAAGGTGCTTGTCATGATGCTTCAAAGAAAAATTGGTATACAAAAATCCAACTGGAATCTCCAATTGTTCTCAGCTCTCTGGGCCTACCGAACGTCAGTAAAGAGTGTGACCGAATTCACACCTTTCCAATTTGTGTATGGTCTGTAATCTACTCTTCCGGTTGAATGTGAGATCCCTTCACTCAATTTGGCTGTGGAATTACTACCCGACACTTCCTCGGAGGAAGAACGTCTCCTGTATCTGAAACGACTGGATGAAACTCGCCGCTTGGCTGCTTTGGTTATCGAGGCACAGAAAAAGTGAGTTAAAGCTCATTTCGATCAAACGGTTTCTCCATGCTCTTTTATCGAAGGGGACCTCGTCCTCTTATATGATCAAGCACATGATAAGCTTGGGGCAGGAAAATTCCAACCTATGTGGTATGGGCCCTATATCATTAAATGTGTATTGAAAAATGGGGCCTATGAGCTAATCGATTATGAAGGTATTCCTTTGGCATAGCCTAGGAATGGGTTGTACCTAAAGAAGTATTACGCTTGAACCATTTTTGTGTGGTGTGTGTACATAAGTGATTTCTTCATTTTTGTGCATGTGTGGTGTGGTGTGCTTTGTAAGCATCTTTCTGCTGATTGGGTCTTCCTGATTGTGCTGATGTCTATTACTCCTTATGTTGGTTTTGTGGATGGTGCCTCCCGCAGTACCAGGAATCTGTCTTCGGCAGCCTGGGTAATCTACAATCCTACTGGTGAGTTAGTTAATTTACAAGGTGTTTGTCTAGGGCCTGCTACAAATAATGTCGCGGAATATAGTGCGCTTTGGAGTTATTGAACGAGGCCGTTAACCTCGATATTCATGCATTACTTGTATATTTGGACTCATATATTGTAGTGTTACAACTCAATGGTCATTATTTAGTTAGGAACCCATCCATTTTAAGACTGTATCTACGTATTCGTTTACTGGAAATAAATTTTGATTACATCACATATCATCATATACTCAAACCAATGAATGCGTTAACAGATGCAGTGGCTAACATGGTATTAGATAGACATTTACGCAACTTGTAAAAGACATCATCATATGTGAAAAAGATCCATGCAGAAATATATATATATATATATATATATATATATATATATATATATATATATATATATATATATATATATATATATATATATGTCTAAATGTTTGCAGTGTGTGCATCATATAAAATCCAAAAATATACATGTATGTTTTAATAATATCCAGAGACAACATGTCTCTCAAAAATATTCATATGAAAAGCCTAGGTGACTAATCAACATGGTGCTCATGGTAACATGTCACTGCCTGCACCAATCGCCTCAGTAAGCGATGAAGGTGACTAGGCACCCCTACAGTGTGCCTCTGATAAGCCATAGGGACATCAGCTAGGTGAGCATAATTAGGAATCCCACGGGTGATTCCCTCTAAATTCTGAACCAGCTCATTCCCCTCGCCCCCCTCACCTTGAGGGTCATAGGCAAGAGGGGTCCTCTGTGCGATCGGCGACATCCCGGTGGGCCTCTCTGGGCTGACATATGCATACACATAGGATTAGTTGTTATAATATGCATGTATCACAAAAAAATCATAAAATTAATAAAATCAAAAAGAGTCTTACCCAGCTCCTCATCCCAGTCCTCTCCTTCCGGGAGTGGAAGGTATGGGTCTCCTATGAAATCAGTACTGGCATAGGGCCAGTCCTCTATGACGATCAACTGTTGCCGAAGCCATCCAAAGAACTCGGGCTGCCACGAAATTTGCTAGCCCCCTCCTTCTCTAGGCATCAATGCTACCCATCGATCCATTCGTGGCTCTCTCAAAGGTGGATCTGCAACTATCGCCCCTTAGCCCTGGAAGATAGGTAGTTGTTCTAGGATGAACGATACCAAGATTGACCCGTACCCAAACTGCTTCAGTTTGGCCTTTTTACATTTAGTCAGTCGCCATTTGATATTCATGGTTATAGATGTGGCCCAATCAAATATTTTCGAGTTCATACATTCTGAAGCCAGGAGGAGCTGTGTTTTGGTAGCCTCATGCGGTGCCTGCGATCCCGCAACCCGCGTTATAGTATGTAGCACCACTCTGAGTGCTAGATCGGGAACAGTGTGAATGCCAACTTTACCACTACCTGATCCTGTTTGTGCCCCTGGGCACACTCTTTCCATAACCATCGAAATCTTCTCGCCAGAAGGCCTGGTACCTATCATGATTGGAACTGGACCTCTGTGAGATAATCTAGTGATGAAATAAACATCGGACACTTAGAGTTCAAGCACTTGATCTCGAAGGCTAAAATTCTCTTCATTCTCATCCCAGATACTTATCAAGTATTGTAACAATTCAAGTTGTGCCTTGAGACATGGTGTCAAGAATAATTTCTTTAATCTGCAATTCTGGAAAGCATCCATGCATTTCTCATTCCCCATTTCCATTTCATCCTCTTCACTGTGCTCCTTTTCTTTCCATTCAATCACCATTGTGGCTTTATACCTGCATCAAATTGGTCATAAGCACATCACAAGTTCCCTTGGGCATTCAAAAATCCAATTTATTGGTTCAATTTTTTTCAAATTTTAGTGGAAAATGAGGTTGCACGGTTGGCGCGGGTCCGTGCCTCATACCCACGCCAACCGTGGAAGCCCTAAATTTGAAAATCCTCCCCTTAGGGATGCCAAATCACGATGGAACGCTATGAAATATTAATTAAAATGTAGCTAATGGAAGTGACTCTTACTTGGAAAATACGGGATCTAAAATGATGCACTGGATCATCCACAATTGTCACTACAAGATCGTAGGGAAATAACTCACTATCACTCTGCACAAGAGGTAAAAAATAAAAAGTAAATATATTTTTACTATTTGGTCATATTTATAACTTTTCGAAATCAAATTAGTTTTTGAAGCTTATTTTTCTAATATTTTATCATATTTTTGTCGAAAAATGGGTTTTACACTTGCTTTTTGTGCAGCGACAGGTTTTTGCATGACTAGGATGACGACACGAGTTGTATTTTATACTTTTTTGGACTCGGTAAAAACATGAAAAAGTCACTACTGGAGTCATCTTTCAACTCTTTTCTAACTCTCTAAAAATGAAAAGATTGTCGAGTCGCATGTTGTTTTGAGCTCGCTAAATTGGTCGTGAAATGACATCTACCCAGTATACGTTTACCCCTTTTTCAGGCTAGGATATATTATTTACGAAAAAGGAATACCCTAGCCTATCATGACTAGGAGGTTCTCTCAGATATATTTTTCTACCTTTTCGGATCTGTGGGACTATCTACAAAAAGGGACTGTTGGAGTTTTCTTTTCCGCTGTCTTTTCAAACTCTCTAAACATGAAAAGATGTCGAGTTCTTCCTTTGTCAGACTCGTTAAAACTGATGACATCGGACTCCGTCGTAATGACGATACTAGAGTTCTTCCTTCCTAGGGCTCGTTAAATGTACTAGGATGGATTTGTCCAAAGGACAAACTTATATCACAATCATATGTTATCCCCTTCAAGATTGTTTCCAAAAATAATTGGGGTACTTGCCAGAAATGGTGGGGGAAAATGGAACCAGTATCACCGTCGTGTCGGCAGTATGTCTCTCTTGAACATGGAACTTGTCTGCATTCGTGTCAGATTGAAGACATCTCATCTCGTTATCTACTTGCCTCCATGGGTTTGGGTAATCCTTTTTGATCTCTCATATGCTCTTTGCCACATCATCATGACCTCAGATCCTTTGATGTCAAATACTGCCAAATCCAGTGTCGTGTCGCCGATATGTTCAAGAGAATTTGGCCTCTACAATTTTCAACCTCCCTCTGATTCTCTATTGATCTTGATTCACAAACATCATGTTCCTTTGTCTCGCATCGATGATGTGCGAAACACTATGGCCCACCTTTGATCAAGGTCACTTCCTGTCGACTTCAGCTCATTATCCAAGAAGCTGATCTAGAGACTCCCTTCAGGTACCTTGGAGCCTACATGCCTCAATGATAGGTTCTTCACATTCGACGCAAGGTTTTCATTATTTGCCTTCAATCAGATGATTCTGCGGGTGTTCGACACTAGCTCACTATTCACATACCGTGGATTGTACCTATAGTACCTTGAGGGCCATCCTCATTATTGGTGGTTTCTCTCGCGTCCGTTAACGGCTTTCATTATTGACTGGTAATCAGATGATGTCCTTGCATGTTTGACTTCAGCTCACATATTCACATGCTTGAACTTGTACTCTGTTCGGGTCGAGATGGAGTGCAAGACCCTGGATTTTGTCTGATAAAATCTAGGTTGCGGATTCCTTGTGAATTATCATGATTGCTTACATGACTCATTTGATTGGATGGCTACGACCATACCTGAGTCTACTTGTTGATCCTTCTTGGATGGCTGCGTCCATACCTTGGATCTCGGTTATCGTACACTCTATTATGGATGGTTTCACCCATACCACATATCATGTATTTGAGATATCAGTTGTATTTGTCTTTGCAGGTTTTTTGACAACAGTGTTTTCAGCTGGGTGCGTTCTCATAAAGCATTTAACCCCTCCCTCTCTCTCGGACCTCATGCTTTAGGGGGCATCTGTTACACAAAATTTTGTCACCATCCCTGCAATCCCTCGTCCCGCACATTGGAGGGCTATACCCGTGACCTGTGAGCAGTAACATGACCTGAAACCACTTTCATGGCATCCCCTTTCACAAGGACAAACATTCCCCTGAAGAAGGTTTCCTCTAAAAAACCCTAAAAACAGATCTTTTTGCCTTGGCGCGACTAGCTAGTTCATCCCTCACGCCAATGGGGGAAATCCACCATAGAGGGCACGCCAATTGGCACTCTGTCCCTGTGTCTCACTCGCGCCAAGATTAATAAGGGATGTTTTATAAAAATAAATGGTGGAAGTTTGATTCCAACAATCTCTTGAACGAGTCATCAAAAGGAGTTGGGTGGTTTGGCTCCGGATCTCCATGTATAGGAAGTGGTTTTCCACCTATCATGGAAGCTTCCTTAGTGATAGGGCCTATCCCATGATTGTAGGGATCCCAACTCCTCTTCCTCCATCTATAAAAGCTTTCCTTCTCCATTAGAAAGCTAGCTGAACTTGTAGGAAGGAAACTATAGCCAGGTAGCTGTTGAGAGCCAAGCCGAAGAGAGAGAGCTTCATCTAGATTCCCGATAGGCTTTGTTGAGACACGCTCCACTGTCAGCGCCGCCGAAGGAAGATCATAGCATCAGAGCTTTGGGTTGTAATCTTTCCTTTGTTATTTATAATATAAGTGACTTTGATTATCGTTCCATTCATGTGTTCATATCTCTATGCAATGCTATGAATTATATCCCCTCTGAATGATATATATTTACATGCTTTAGATTTTACGTTGTATGTTGTTGTTTCCTTGTATGTGTGCAGGTGTTCGGACGTGTCGAATGAAAGAATATTGATCTGCTAAGCGAGGGACGAGAAACATCATCCTTTCTTCAACGACCACTATGTGGGATTTGAGGTAGGCTACTCGTTATGATTTTTTTCATTTTGTAACTAAGAACCTGCGTCATTGCATGACTTGATTGTTGCTAGACCCGATCTGGGCTAGTAAGGATCGCCTCTGTCCGCAGAGGGGAGTTACCTCTTCAACACTTCGATATCAATTGATTATAAGGAACCTGAAACTCAATCATATTGGGTAGATTATGCTTCTTATGGTTTTAAATATCCCATCTATCAATCTCAACACAATACCATCGTCAACATTCATTCCATAAATGAGAAGAGAAAAGCATATATTGTAATATATTGGATATCAGAATTATAATTATACATCCATGATCCAACATTGTCCATAGTTGATTTCGACCTCCGACAAAAATTGCATCGCTTAACAGTTTAGTAAGTAAAAAGGTTTTAATTTCCTCTACAAGTCTAGCATTTAAACTGAAATTTTCCTGGGCTCCCTAAATACCAATTAAACATTTTATATAACTTGAACAAAACTTTTCCAAAACATTCAGAAAAAAAATCCATTTGTGTCATTTGTTTGAGATTACAAAAATGCCCTTGAAGAATATTTTTAGAAACAGACTTCTAACCACAAATTAATGAGGAAGCCAAAAAATAGCAATAACATGTAGAAGACAGCAGACCTCAGTCTGAATCATCATCCTCCAAGTCCTGCTCCTTTTTTGACTCCCCTACATGTGAAAAGCCATGAAATATACCTGAGTCAGGAAGATCTGAGATATGATTTGATTTTTCCTATACCAAAGTGTTAATTTCTTCTTCAATGTCCATTTGACGTTGGACTAAGGATTGTTTCATCACATTAACCAATGCAGCCACACTCACAATCACCCAATATTACGCCTGCAATCACTCGATAGGCTTTTCTCATTTCATCTAGTCCTGCTGTAATCCAATCCAGGTCCTATCCATGAGCCTTCAAATCATCCTTACACCCTCCTGTCTTTGCCCATCTCTAAGGATATCTTTGTAAACTTTCTTTGAATTTCTCAAAGTGTCAAATTTAACATCTTAAACAAAATTAATAGCCCCTTATGTCTAGAGTGATTCAAACCTGGTTGGAGCAAATTAATCTAGAGGAAGCTTTCCATAATGCAATGGAGTTTGATCCTACCAGTAGATATGTTTTAGAAACCCTGCTGGTAGATGTGCTAAGGAAACCCCACCACGGATTTCCCATTTAAATGGGAGGGGATATTTTTATTTATCTCATACTAAAAGAGCATACATTGCTACCCTCAATAGGGTATTTTGACCTATCTTTCCCTAGTGAAATGAAGCCCAATTCAATACAGTCACACATATGATCAGCTCCTATTTAGGCCTTCTCACTGCCTGTAATTGTGAGACTGTCTTTCTATTCCACTTTCCATACCATTAATCCATCTTCTCCAAAGCTGGAAGTTGCAACTCATGGGTATCCTAATACTGCACAAGTTGAGGGGAAGTTTGTTGCAACCGAAGGACTACATGCTCCTTCAATTGTCTATTCTTGCTACTTCGAAGGGCGAAATCGGTGGCTCCCTTCTGGCTTGAGTGGGTATCATTTCCAAATATTGAGGGTTTCTTGCTACATCTCTTTATCTGGAACCTCTTCATGTTCAAAGCTCACACCCCTGACAAAAAAAGGGAAGGTAATGAAATTGCCCTCGATTTCCCATTACTGGTGCAAGTATGGCTTCTTGAACTCATTCACTGATCCTGTATATTTTCTTTTCGAGAGCATCCAACGGCCCTGCATATGTAAGGGAGGATCCATTACTAGAGACTCTTCAAATACTGGGAAAATTCAACTAGGCCTAAATCTGTAGAAATGGGTCATGGGATAGGGTAAAGGGACCTATAAATCGGGGTGCTATTGAAGCAAATCTCACTCTCAATCAAGGCAAATAAGAGCGAATCAGGCTTGGAAAAAAAAAACTTATAGTCAAAAACCAAGGGAATCAGGTGAATCCATCTTGGAAAATAAAAATTATAGTCGAAAACAAGGGGAATCAGGCGAATCCGTCTTGGAAAATTTTTTACAGTTGGGAATCGGGCGAATCAGGGTTGGAAGATAATTTTTTGGAGGTGAAAATGCATTTTATGGTCTTATTTTTATAGGCTAAAATATAATAATTTTTTATTTTTAAAACATTTTTTGGGCTAACTATAGAAAATGGGGAAATTGGGTGTAATATAAAAAATTCGCCCCTCTAAAATATAAAAACCATTAAATTTCGCCCATGGGATAAAATTCGCCCCTAAAATTTTCCCTGGCCATATGATAAGGTGTGGCTATTATATATTGGTTGTAGTAACCACATGACAGGCAACAAGAATCTGGTTGCAAATTTGGATCAATCTGTGAAGAGAAAGGTAAAGTTTGGGACTAACAAGACTGTGGATGTAGATGGAAAAGGAGTGGTCAACATTATGACTAAGCAGGGGGAACCAAAGACAATATCAGAGGTATATTATGTCCTTCGACTCAAACACAATTTGACAAGTGTTGGTCAATTGACACAAAAAGGATACAGAGCTATCTTTCATGGGAAAGAGTGTGTTATTTATGATAGACCCCCAAGCAAGCAGCTGATAGAAAAGGTACAAATGACGAGGAACTGACTCTTGCCTCTAATTATGAACTACAATGATCAGGTTATTTCTTTTACAACTGCATGTTCTAATGATTACTGGTTATTGCACTTTCTGTTTGGACACTTGCATTTTTTCGGTTTAATATTGTTGCAGCAGAAATAGATGGTCAGAGGTTTACCTCCCATCAAAGAACCTGCTAGCACTCGTGATTTGTGCATCTTGGAAAAGAAACATTGTGAAAGTTTTCCAAAAGGAGTTTCATACAAAGGAAAGAAACCACTTGAGTTGGTGCATACAGACTTTTGTGGACCTATAAGGACACAGTCGATTGGTGGAAGTTGTTACTTCCTCACTTTTATTGATGACTATAGCAGAAAGACTTGGGTTTACTTCTTGAAGTAGAAATATGAAACATTTTCAAATTTCAAAGAGTTCAAAGCCTTATCAGAGAACCAAAGTGATCGATAGATCAAGGTATTGAGATCATATCATGGTGGAGGATATGATTCAAAAGCATTATATAAGTATTGTGTTGGAAATACTGAGAGGAGGGGGGGGAGGGGTGAATCAGTATTTATTTCAATTAGAGCATTATTTAATCTTCAATTATTATCAGTGTTTGTACAATGATAGTAGCAAACAAGAGGAACACAAATGCACACAGTTTTTAAGGTGGAAACCCACTCCGGGACAAAAACCACCTAATGCTTTTCTAATAATTCTTTTAAACTCCAATTGAAAATAAAGCTCCAACTTCCTAGAATATAGAAAAGAATTCTTCTCCAGATCCCACTTGATGGACGCTCCAATGCCTGAGATTCTTCAGTAGTCACTGAATGGATGCCCCAACACCCAATGAGCTACAACTCACCCTAGCACCACCCTACCACCCTATAGAAGAATAAAATAAGAATGGACTCCCGTACCAGGGAAAATGGTCCACTTTACAATGATATAGAATGATGCAGAAGAAGAAGATATACTAGACCATAACCCCAACTTTGACACAACCACCTAATGATAATCCTATACCTCCCAACACTGCCTCTTCAACCCTTGGCAGATAGACACTAGTACAATTTGTACAATAATGTATTTACAATGATTAAGCACAATGATACCTTTACAATGATTGTATGTAGTGCTGCCCACTTGAAGACTTCATATGGTGAACTTCTTGCTACTGTTATGCACCTTGGTTGCTGCTCTTGTCATTCTACCCTCTGTTGCACCTTGCTTTGCTTTTTTTCCGTAGAAAGTCTAATCCTTTGCAATCCTTGACAACACATGATCTAGATTTCTTGCCTTCTAGGAGCTTGATATTGAATCTGGTGTATCTTTGTTATTTCAGATCCTCAATATCTAATTTTTGGTCCTGTGGTATTCCTCTGAGTCTTGTTTCCAATGCCACAGGTTTGACCCAATTTGGATTCTTCAAGAGATATTTATACCCAATTTCTCACACTACCCTAATTATGGACTGTTTCAGGAGAGCGCACTTGTATGGCGTTCCACGTGTCACTGTTTCTTCATTTACCTTTAAAATTGATAGAGAAAAAACTAAATACTGTGCACTATCTGTCACGTTTTACAGAATTCCAATCCGATACTCAGAGAGAGATTTATGACAATTTTACCAAGGTCACTTCTTTGAGATGAATTTCAGGAGCCTGCAAAAACCCTTAATTCCACAGATCATATCTCCAAAAATATTGTGCAACTTGATCTAAAATTTTTACTGCAGCTTCCTCAGGATTTCTGCTTTGCCTCATAAAAATTTCATCTTATGAGCCTTCGTAGAAAAAATGTTAGAGCGAAAATTCCATGATGACCTGTTTCAGATGGCCAAATCCCATGCATAAGGAGGAAATGAAGATCACAATTTATATGAATGCTTAAGTTGAGAGGGGCTTCAAAAATTTAAGAGTAGGGGCAGATTTCCTTTCTCTTACATTGGGTTCACCTTTTATAGCTTTTTTTTTCCTCCTAGTCCTCGCCATCTATTACGAGATCTAGCGGCAGGCTCAAACATGAGTGAATCCAGCGAGGAAATTCCCACGTCCGGTGAAGATTACCAGTTATTTCCTTGGAGATTATTTCCAGGAGACAACCCTGAACCAACTGTTATGCCATCACTCGGTCCCTCATTACCAGCAGGGTATGGATCCTTGGGTCAGATTATTGCCACCGCAACCTCTATGGGGGTATCAGCTCCTTCTACAAGGCTGGTGGTTCCTTCATTGGGGATGTCTCCTCAGACACCCGTCACGTCATCCCCTCAAGTCACCTTTGTACCCATTCGGCCCACTGTCTGTGTGGTCGCGTCTGCACCCACTGTCACGGCACACTCCGCGAGGGCTGTGCCGCCTCCTGAAGACGTCTATATAGCGACTGCTATGCCAGAGAACATTTCTCTAGAGGAGTATTGGTTGTCCTTACAACAACCGAACCCCGAGGTCAGACAATCCTCTCAGGACCCCAACCGCTCGTATTTTTCGCATTATGCACAAGATGGTACACCTGTGTATGCTTTTCCAAATCAGTACGATGAGCACGGGAATATGTAACGTTTACCCGCTCTAGAGGCTCACCTTCATGCTCAAGGTTTACCGTATAGCCAGGCTGGGCAGCCTTATAACCCGCAAGGGCAACCTTTCCAAGGCCAACCTTCGGGCCATCCTGGCTATCCTTATAACCCACAAGGGAAACCTTTCCAAGGCCAACCTTCGGGCCAGCTTGGATATCCTTATGACCCGCAGGGCCAGCCCATCCAAGGCTATCCTACAGGCCAGCAAGGGCCATTATACGGTCCGTAAGGACATTATTACAACCCTTCCGGTCAACCCGTGCAGCCTCAGCGGGGGTACCAACTGGGACCGGTCTACGGTCCTGGGGGGGAAGTCCAACCTTCTCAACCCATGCAACCTCAGTATCCTGTTGGTCCCAACGTTGCACATCAACCAGGATCATCTTATGGTCTTGCTACAGGTTAAACCAGTTACCAGCCACCACCTGGCTCCATTCCTCCATCGGGACAACCAGCCTATCTGGCACAACCTGGTGTTCCACCACCAGGCCAACCAGCCCATCCGATACAACCTGGTGTTCCTATACAGCCAGGTCAACCTGCGCAACTGGCACAACCTGTTCACCCGGGTCAACCTGTTAACCCAGGCTAGCCCGCTCAGCCAGGTCAGCCTACTCAACCAGGCCAGCCTGCTCAACCAGGCCAGCCTGCTCAACCGGACCAGCCTGATTCAGCTTTGCTTCTTTGACATTTGAGTCACCTGCATATATATTCTCAAGCTTTTCCCATACATTTTTGGCAATTTTACAACCCAACACCTTATGATAAGCAGATTCAATAAGTCCACTGATAATAATATTCTTTGCTTTTGCATCATTTACCAAATTCTTCTTACCTTGTTCATCCGTGATTGATGTAAATCCATTTTGAACAGTGTCCCATACTTCGTAACCTTGCGCCAAGAGATAGACCTCCATTCTTCCTTTCCAGAGTGCATAATTATTTTCATTGAATAGAGGTACACCATTCTTGGTATGCTCCATGACCTCCTTCCAGCTGTTAAACTGCTATTGAAGGAACCAAGCTCCGATACCAATTGTTGGAAATAATGAGAGGGGGGGGGGGTTGAATCAATATTCATTTCAATTAGAGAATTAGTTAATCTTCAATTATCATCAGCGTTTGTACAATGATAGTAGCAAACAAGAGGAACAAAAATGCACACATTTTTTAAGGTGGAAACCCACTCCGGGACAAAAACCACCTAATGCTTTTCTAATAATTCTTTAATATTCAACTCCAATTGAAAATAAAGCTCCAACTTCCTAGAATCTAGAAAAGCATTCTTCTCCAGCTCCCACTAGATGGATGCTCCAACGCCCGAGATTCTTCAGTAGTCAACTGAACGGATGCCCCAACACCCAATGAGCTACAACTCACCCTAGCACCACCCTACCACCCTATAGAAGAATAAAAGAAGAATGGACTCCCATACCAGGGAAAATGGTCCACTTTACAATGATATAGAATGATGCAGAAGAAGAAGATATACTAGACCATAACCCAAACTTTGACACAACCACCTAATGATAATCATATACCTCCCAACACCGCCTCTTCAACCCTTGGCAGATAGACACTAGTACAATTTGTACAATAATGTATTTACAATGACTAAGTACAATGATACCTTTACAATGATTGTATGCAGTTCTGCCCACTTGAAGACTTCATATGGTGAACTTCTTGCTGCTGTTATGCACTTTGGTTGCTGCTCTTGTCATGCTACCTTCTACTGCACCTTGCTTTGCTTTTCTGTCGTAGAAAGTCTAGTCCTTTGGAATCCTTGACAACACACGATATAGCTTTTTCTTGCCTTGTAGGAGCTCGATATTGAATCTGGTGTATCTCTGTTATTTCAGATCCTCAATATCTAATTTTCGGTCCTATAGTATTCCTCTAAGTGTTATTTCCAATGCCATAAGTCTGACCCAATTTGGATTCTTCAAGAGAGAGGTATACCCAATTTCTCACACTGCCCTAATTATGGATATTTTCAGCAGAGCGTACTTGTACGGCATGCCACGTGTCATTGTTTCTTCATTTTCCTCTAAAATTGATAGAGAGAAAACTAAAGACTATGCGCTATCTTCCAATTTTTACGGAATTTCAATCCGATACTCAGAGAGAGATTTATGATGATTTTACCAAGGTCACTTCTTTGAGATGAATTTCAGGAGCCTGCAAAAAGCCTTACTTCCACAGATCTTATCTCAAAAAATATTGCGCAAATTGATCTAAAATTTTTACTGTAGCTTCCTAAGGATTTTGGCTTCGCCTCATAAAAATTGCAGCTTCTAAGCCTTCGTATAAAAAAATTTAGAGCGAAACTTCCACGATGACCTGTTTCAGATGGCCAAATCCCATGCATAAGGAGGAAATGAAGATCAAAATTTATATGAATGCTTAAGTTGAGAGGGGCTTCAAAAAGTGAATGTGGGAGGGATTTTAGGAGCATAAAAAATATTAATTATGACTTTTCAATGACCCATGCCCCAACCCCATGGGGTTTTAGCCCACTAACTGGGGTACAAACTTCAAACATGAATATCTCTCAAACCGTAAAGAATTACATGGCGTGCCATATATCAACGGAAACATCTCGTCAAGTAGAAACCATAAAAATAATTATTTACTTATAATATATTAATTTGATAGGTAAAAATTCCCATGCAATATTGGGTTAGCCCCTGGTGCTGCTTGGGTTGACATCAATGACAACCGCTGATCAACATACTGCAAACAACATGGAACTAGAAGACAAATTACAACTGGATACACATCACAACAGAATGGTGTGGCAGAGAGAAAGAATAGAACAATCGTGAACATGATAGTGAGCATGTTGAAAGAAATACACTTGTCTAATGAGTATTGGGCAGAAGTAGTTGCATGTGATGTTTATGTGATAAATAGATCTCCTACAAAGAGTGTGATGAACAGAGTGCCCGAAGAAGCATGGTCAAGTATGTCATTCTATGTATCTCATTTCAGATTTTTTGGATGTGTAGCCTATGCACACGTGCCTAAGAAAATAAGAGGAAAAATAGACGATCAAAGTGAAAAATGTATATTTACTAGTTATAGTGAGCAGTCAAAAGATTACAAATTGTATAACCCTATCACCAAGAAGACAATCGTTAGCAGAGATGTTGTGTTAAAAGAACAAGAATCATGGAATGGGATTGTAAACACACCAACCGATGCAAAAGCACCATTGATGGAAGAGGATGATGTCAGAGAAAAGGAACAATAAGAATCACAAGAGAAGACACCAAATAAAGTTACACTAGCAAGGACTCCAAGATTTTCAGAGCAACATGGATCTTCAAGCAAATCAATAGACCATAATTCTGCAAGCATCCAATCATGTAATGAATCAAGCCATGGTAAGAAAAATATGAGAAGTCTGAAAGATATTTATGATGAGCTGGATGTTAGTTCAAATTTTTCATTGTTTGCATTCCAACCTTCTTCATTTGAAGAAGCAATCAGAGATGAAAATTGGGTGCAAGCCATGGATGAAGAGACTGATTCTATTGAAAATAATGATACATGGGATTTGGTTAATTTTCCAAAGGATAAAAACCTTATTGGTGTGAAGTGGGTATACAAGAAAAAGGTGAATGAGAAAGGTGAGATTGATATATTTAATGCAAGACTTGTAGCAAAAGGATTCTCGTAGCAACTAGGGAATAGAATTTGGCAAAACATTTTCTCTGGTAGCCAAATTGGATAATGTGAGAGCAGTTCTAGTGACAGTAGCTCAGAACAAGTGGAAATTATATTAGATGGATGTCAAAGCAGCCTTCTTGAATGGAATTCTAGAAGAATATATTTATGTGCAGCAGCCTTCGGGTTATGAAGTTGAAGGTAAAGAAGATAAATTTTACAGATTGAAGAAATCGCTCTATGGAAGTAAGCAAGGACCTAGAGCATGGTATAGCAGAAATAACAGTTACATGATTAAGAATGGATTTTACAGAAGATGCATTGAGTCTATCTTATACACAAAGGTAAATGATCATTGACAAATTTTGATTGTTTGCTTATATGTTGATGATATGATTTTTACAGGTGATATTGAGTTAGATGAATTTAAAGCAGCCATGATGAAAGAATTTGAGATGACTGATCTTGGTCTCATGAAATATTATCTTGGCATTGAAGTTGATCAATCTGAAAAAGGAATTTTTATTTGCCAAAATAAATATGCCAGGGATTTGTTGAAAAGATTCAGGATGGATAATTGCAAACCTGTGCCTACACCAATTGCCACAGCTACAAAGTCAAGGATGATGAAGGAGTAGATGTCAATCCAACTCTATTCAAAATATTGGTTGGCAGCCTCATGTATCTCACAGCTACAAGACTAGATATTATGCAAGGAGTGAGTTTGATTTTTCATATTTATGGAGACTCCAAGAGACACACATTGGAGTGTTGGAAAAATAATTCTAAGATACATAGCAGGAACTAGATATTATGGCATAACGTATGCAAGTACAAAAATTAAAGATTTCATTGGATTTACAGATAGTGATTTTGCAGGTAGTTTAGATGATTGGAAGAGCTCATCCAGTTATGTGTTCCATCTTAGTTCAGGCGTGATAGCATGGGCATCTAAGAAGCAACCCATTGTGACACTATCATCAGTAGAAGCAGAATATGTAGCAGCAACTTCAACAACATTTCAAGCAATATGGTTAAGAAGAGTATTGGATGGACTCAAGCTATTGTGAAACCAGCTCCAAAAATAGAAGAAAAGAGATATCAATGCCTTAGAAATAATCCACTTTGAGGCGGAAACCTCCAGTACATTACATGAATTAACAATTATTGGATGATACAAATGAAAAAACCTCCTTTATATATATAGGAGTCCATGGGGCCACAATGTAATCCTAGTGGGGCCATAATGTAATCCTATTCAACCTAACAATAATAATGTAAGGGCACAATAATAACAATATGCGGGTTACAACAGTATAATAATAACAATAAGGGGGTTACAATAACAACAATAAGGGACTATACTAGTAATATAGGGACCTAACATGCTCCTCTCCTTCAAAAAAGTGTTGTCTTCAATGCTGAAGTAGCTATGGATGCTTTTTTATAAAATTATCATCCTCCCATGTAGAATCTTCAGTGGGTAAGTTCTTCCATTTGATGAGATACTCTGAAATTGATCGATTTCGTAGCTGTCGATTTCTTGTTTCAGTAACTGTTTCAGGTTCCAATATGGTTTTTCCTTCCTCATCAAGTTCTGGCAATATTCTTTGAACTAGAAGTTTGTCCCCTATAACCTTTTTTAAGCATTAAACATGGAAAACTCGATGCACTCGCGAAGAAGCAGGAAGTTCCAATTTGTATGCCATAGTACCAATATTTTGCAACACCTTGTAAGGACCATAGTACTTTGGTGATTATTTATTATCCTTCTTAGCTTGCTTGGGGGAAATTTGTTTGTATGGTTGTAGCCATAAAAATACCCATTCTCCCACATCAAAAATTCTCTCACTGCAATGTTGATCTGCCTGTTGTTTCATTCAATTTTGTGCCAAATTTAGGTTATCCTTTAAGAGTTTGAGAACTTCTTGTTGATGCTCGATGTGATCCTCCACTGCTTGAACCCTATAATTTTCCCTTAAAGAAGGAGTGATGGAAGGTGGATGATATCCATAAAGTGCCATAAATGGGGTCATTTTTGCGGCAGTATGGAAGGAAGTGTTATACCACCATTCAGTGAGAGGTAACCACTTGACCCATTGTGCTTTCTTATCAGATACAAAACAACGAAGATATCCTTCCAAACATTTATTCACTATCTCTGTTTAACCATGATTGACGATGATAAGATGAAGAGTTTGTGAGCTAGTTGAGTACTGACAGAAAATATGATACAATCCAAAAATTTCTACTGTAAAATGGGATCTGTCTTCTGATAATCTTGGGTTCCATGTAGCTTTTGAATTGTTTTATAAATGCAGTAGCAAATGTACTTGCTTTAAATGGATGAGATAATGCACAAAAGTGTGCATACTTGGTAAGTCTATCAACTACCACCATGATGACACTCTTTCCTTCGGACTTAGGTAAACCTGTGATAAAATCCATTGAAATCCCCTCCCAACTTTGACTTGGAATGGATAAAGGTTGTAGAAGTCCCAGGGTCTTAATTGTCTCAACTTTGTTCTGCTGGAAAACCAAACATTCCGCCACAAGATTTTGAATATCAGATTTAAGGCCATCCCAGAAAAATTCTTTCTTCACCCTGTGTTAAGTTTTTAAAAATCCTAAGTGTCCTCCTAAAGGAGAAGTGTGCAATTCCAAAAGAATCTTTTGTTTTAGTTGGGAATTCTTACAAAGATATAAGCGATCTTTGTACCATAAAGAATCATTTTTCCAACTAAATGTATCAGATGTACTAGGATCTTGCTGTAAATTTTGAATGAGTGTCCATACTTCTTTTTCCTTCTTCCATTCATCTCTTGCTTTGGTTATCCAATCTGGTTGGATATAGAAATGGAACAAAGCAATGCTTCCACCACTTCATTCTTTCTTGAGAGTGAATCTACAATAACATTTAGCTTCCCTTTTTTATATGTTAAAGTGTAACAACTTGACATCTTTATGACCCTGTCTCTTTTTGCTCTTCGAAGTAGTCTTTGTTCCAAAAATTGTTTAAGACTATCATGATCATTTTTTACCTTGAAGTGTCTTCCCATTAGGTAAGGTCTCCATTTCTTTTTAGCATGTGTAGTATTGCCAACATTTACTTCTCATAAATAGCCTTTTGTAAATATTTTCCTTTGATTGAATGACTTTCAAAAGTAATGGGTCTTCCTTCTTGCATTAAAACAACACCAATTCCATTTCCTGAGGCATCACATTCCACAATAAAGGTTTTTGTGAAGTCTGGCGTAGCAAAGACTGGTTCTAGGCACATTTCCTCTTTAAGATGTTCAAAGGCCTTAGTTGCTTCAGGAGTCCATGAAAATGCATCTTTCTTCAATAATGTTGTTAGAGGTGCTGCTACTCTCTCATAATTCTTAACAAACTTGCATAATACCCTGTTGACCTAAGAAATCTGCGCAACTGCTTTATGGTTGTGGGGACTTTCCATTCCTTAATGGTTTTAATTTTGTTAGGATCTACCTTAACACCCTCGTGAGATACAATATGACCTAGATATTCCACCTTTTGTACTCCAAAGAAATATTTGGATGTTTTTGCATATAATTGTTTCTAATCCAATATTTTGAGCACCCTGTAAACATGTTGAACATGATTCTTCCAAGAACTGCTGTAGATTAGTATATCATCAAAAAATACTTGCACAAATTTTCTGAGGAAAGGTTTGAAAATGGAATTCATCAACCCCTGAAATGTATAAGGTGCATTGGTAAGGCCAAAAGGCATGACCAAAAATTCATAATGACCCTCATGAGTTCGAAATGTTGTTTTCGGAATATCTTCAGTCTTCATTCTAATTTGATGATATCCAGAACAAAGATCCAACTTGGTAAAATAAATTACTCCATGTAATTCATCCAATAATCCATCAATCATAGGAATGGGAAATTTATCTTTAATAGTGAGCTTATTGAGTTCCCTATAATCCAGACACATGTGCCATGATAAATCTTTCTTGTGCACCAATACTACTGGGGCAGAGAAAGAACTTTGACTAGGTTGAATTATACCAGCCTCTAACATTTCTGCAATCATACATTCAATTTCACTCTTTTGGACATAAGGATATCTGTAAGGCCTAATGTTTGGAGGAACACTTCTAGTAGAAATAGATGATTTTGATGTTGGAACTTCTAGTAGAAATAGATGATTTTGATGTTGGAACTTCTAGTGAGCATAATTGTGAAATTACACCTCGTTTTTATTTATTCAGAAGCTTTGTCATGACATTAGAGGTTATTATCTTTCCTGGATTCCCTACAATAACCCGTAATTCGATTTCCTTTCCTTCCGAAAAAAAATTCAAGAAAAAATCTTGAAAATTAAAAGCTACCGTCCTCAAATATTGTAACCATTGTAATCCTAATACAACATCAACGGCTCCCATTGGGATGGAAAGCATTAGACTATTAAATACATATTTCCCCATCGCTAGCTTTATATTATGGCATTTTCTTGAGAAATTTTTATTTCCTCCATTTGCAACCATCACTTGACATTCTGGTGCTAGGTATAGGAAACAATTCAATTCCTTGGCTACTTTACAATGAATAAAATTATGGGTACTACCCAAATCAATCAACACTATTACCTTTTTCTTCTTGATATGTCCTTCTATCTTGAGAGTTTGAGGAGTGGTAATTCCTGCCAATGCATTACATGATATGGTCGGCCTCATTTCTTCTTCTTCTAGGGTTGCTTCCTAGTGTATATCCTCTTATTTTGAAGTTTCTTGTTCATTTTATTCCTCCTCTTCACAATATATGTAAAATAATTTCTTATCAGCACACTTATGACCTTTAGTGTATTTTCTATCACAACTGCATCAAAGCCCTTTTGCTATTTTTTCTTCCAATTGTTGTGGTGTCAACCTTGTAGGTTGTGGAAGTCTAGGAGTAGCAAAACTTCCATCTTTATAGATGTGAGTGGTAGAATTACTTGTTGCCATAATTTTACATTCAATTTTTCTTGCCAACCTGAATGCCTTCTCCAATGAATCAGGTTCCCAAATGCAAACTTCATGTTGGATGTTATCCTTTAAATTCCCTATGAAGACATCAATCCTGTGTTCCTCTAGAATATCAGATACCCTTATATTCAATTTTTGGAAGTCCTCAATGTGCTCCCCCACTGAACCCTTTTGTTTGAGATTTATCAATTGGCTAAAGAAGGTGTTTCTCTTTGTATCCTCATAATGTTCTATCATTTCCTCCATAAAAATTGACCAAGTGACAATTTTTATACGGGAGAAAATCCATCGATACCATACAAATGTATTTTGTTCTAAATGTAAAGTTTCAATGCGTAGATTTTGTGTGTTTTGCACATTATTGAGATCAAAATATTGCTCCATATGTAGTATCCATGTACGGGATCCTTGCCATCAAACTTCCTCATATCCATTTTTGTAATATGGTGGTTTTTCCATCCAACGTTAGAGTTTATGAAATCACGATTAACATTTATTGTGTTCTCATCATGAGTTTCCTCTACTATATTTTCACCATTAGGAAACATTTCTTGTATCAACTTTTTCAAACCTTCCATGTCTTCTTTTAGATCCTTCTTCATGTTTTCCATTTTTTCATCGATATTAGCTTCCATGTCATCCATCTTAGATTCCATGCCAGCTTCCATGCCATCCATCTCAGCTTCCATGCCATTCTTCAAACCATCCATCTTAGATTCCATGCCTTTCTTCAAACCATCCGTCTTAGTTTCCATGCCTTTCTTCAAAACTTCCATGTCATTTTTTTTGCTCTTTGCGAGAGCGAAATTTGTTTCATTTGCTCTTGTAATTTTGATATGTCATGTTGCATTTCTTCATCTTCATGAGCCATAGTAGAGCCTTATGAAGGCTTGATGGGTGTTGAATTATTTTTAGGGGGCATTTTAGAACCCAATACTGATATCTATTCTACAATATGCCCTTGGAATCAATTCAAATTGATTCTTCAAACGAGACTTTTTCAATTCGGAAAAAAATAATACACACATTTTTCTTGATTTTGAGGAGCTTGATATTGAAATTGAATTATCTCTGTGATTTTAGATCTTCAATATCTGAAATTTGGCCATGAGGTATCCCTCTAAATTCTCTTTCGAATGCCATAGCTCTGACTTGATTTGGATTCTTCAAGTCAAAGTTATGTCCAATCTCCAGAATGACCTAATTATGGACTGATTCAGGAGAGAAAAAATGTATGACTTTCCACGTGTCATTGTTTACTCCTTTGGCTCTAAAATTGATAGAAAGGAAACTGTAGTCCACGTACTTCTGGCCACTTTTTACATAATTCCAATCCGATGCTCATAGATATAGTTATGATGTTTTTCCCACGTTCACCTCTTTGAGATGAAATTCGAGAGCCTGAAACAATCCTAATTTCCATAGATCATATCTCCAAAAATATTGTGCACCAAGATCTAAAATATTTATAGGAGGTTCCTTAGAATTTCGGCTTCACTCTATGAAAATTTCAGCTTCTAAATCCTCATACAAAAAAAATTATAGAGAAAATTCTGTGATGACCTGTTTATGTTAAATTCATGAGCCTGCAAAAAGACCTAACTTCCACAAATCATATCTCCAAAAATGTTGTGAACCAAGCTTTAAAAGTTTTCGATGATGTTCCTCAGGATTTTGGATTCACACTCTAAAAATGTCAGCTTTTGAATCTTCGTAGAAAACATTTTATAGCGAAAATTCCACGATGACCTGTTTGGAGCAACGAAACCCTAGAATCCAGAGCTCTGATACCAAATGTTGTGAAAACAGCTCCAAAAATAGAAGAAAAGAGATATCAATGCCTTAGAAATAAGCCACTTTGAGGGGGAAACCTCCAATACATTACATGAATGAAAAATTCTTGGATGATACAAATGAAAAAACCTCCTTTCTATATATAGGAGTCCATGGGGCCATAATGTAATCCTAGACGACCTAGCGATAATAATGTAAGTGCACAATAATAACAATATGGGGGTTACAACAGTACAATAATAACAATAAGGGGGTTACAATAACAACAATAAGGGACTATACTAGTAATATAGGGACCTAACACAAGAAAAAACAACAAGGATCAACAGCGATATACTGTGACAACACTTATGCAATTGCACTTTCCAAGAATAGTGTGTTTCATCAAAAGAGAAAGCCTATTGATACTAGATATCACTTTATTCGAGAACTTGTGAGCAATGGAGAAGTTCACTTGAAGCCTTGTAAATCTAGTGATCAATTGGCTGATATATTTACAAAGCCATTAGCAATATATGTGTTTGAGTTTCGCAAAAGAAACTTGGGTGTTGTAAGCCTAGATGAGACATAGGCCAACAAATATGTTTCAGTTGTCATGAGTTATGTTTTTTTAAAATAAATTTATACATATAAATATTTTTTTTAAATAAATTTATTATATATATAAAAAAAACCAAATATAAGGGTTTTTTGAAAGGAGCTTAGCAAAGATTCTAAATGGAGAAACTTAGGGTTTTATAAGTGAATTGTTTTGTAGAAAGATGGCAACATCGAGTTTCCAACTACAACTTCCTTCTTTCACAGGGAAATATTATGATGTGAGTACCATTAAGTGTTGGAAATACTCCAAAACACTGCCATGAATAAAGTGGGAGCAGCCCGCACCTTCAATTGATTTTTTGTGTAGGGAAGGTGTTACACAGTAATTTGTCACCGTCCCTACCATTCCCCGTCCCGCACAATGGAGGACCCATTTTGTGACTTGTGAACATTGTCATGCCTTGACACCATCATCAAAGCATTCCTCTAAGCATGAGCTTTAATTGCCCTTAAGACATCTCCTTGCAAAAATCATGAAAAACATCTCCTTTTTCATTGGCGCGGGCAGACAGTTCAGCACTCGCGCCAATAGGGGAAATCCTCCAAAGAGGCCGCGCCACCTAGCGCTCTGTCCCAAAGCATTGGTCACGCCAGCCAATTTAAGGAGTGTTTTTTAAATAAATATGGCGGAAGTTGAGTTTCAACAAACTCAGAAACCATTGCCTATCTTGAGTTGGGAGGTTTGGCTGCGGGAGTTCTATGGAAGGGAAGTGGTTTTGCCACCTCCCATGGAACCTTCCTTGTTGATAGGGCCAATCCCATAATAATAGGGATCCCAACTCCCTCCTTCCCCATCTATAAAAGACTGCTCAATCCCATGGCAAGCTATTCTTGAAGTGCCTAAGCTTTGAATCTCCATATTCCCAAGAGCCTTTGTGCTGTAAAGAGCCCTATTTTTCCCTTAAGGCCGACTCAAGTAGGGAGACTATTGTCGAGAGACTCTGGAGAGGTTTGCCCTTTCCCTAGCGAGCTTTGTGAGACGTGAGCGACTGGAGACCCATCTAAAGGAGACCAAGACGTCAGAAATTGGTTGTAATCTCTCTTTGTTTGTTATTTAATAGATGATTATGATTATGGTTCCACTCTGTTTTCCATCATGTCAATATGAGTAATATCCTTTCTGACTGATATTTAGTTACGTATGCCGGATTTTATGTTTGTATCTGTTCGTTTCTTGCATGTGCAGGTGTTCATCCGCGGTGATCGTGGAGGGATCGTGATCTGCCGAGGCTGAGGAACGGGGACGCTCTCTTCTTCAGATCATAGCATTGGATTCCAGGTAGGCTTCCATCTTTAGTCTTTTCATTCGTAACTAGGAACTTGCGTCGTAACATTGTTTGATTGTTGCTAGACCCCTGCTGGGCTAGTAGGGATCGCCTCTGTCCGCAGAGGGGATTTACCTCCTCAACAATTTGGCGACTCCGCTGGGGATCGTCCAGATTTCACTGTCTCGTTTGTGTTGTCTCGATTTGATTGTTTTATGTTTTTCCTTGCTTGATCAGCCTTCTGGGTTGGGTTCTTTTTGCTGCTTTTGCTTCTTGGTTTGCTTAGTTTACATTGATTTGTCTCTGGAGTAGCTTTTTTTAATTTTGGCTGAGAAACTCGACTGGCGTGGTTTTTAACCCGACAGTCGCGCCAATTGGCGCATGTTGCTTTTGTTTAGCCCGCGCCAATTGCTTTCTGGCGCCAATTTCATCCTTACAGTCGCGCCACTCCTGTAAGGTTTTTGAGTTTCCTCATTTTTGAGCTCTCTGGGTTTGGTCAGTGTTTTTCTTCTTGATTTTCTGACTTCCTGAGTGTGTTGGAGTCCTGTTTGACTGGGAATTCACCTCTGTCCTTTGGTTGTTTTCTTTTATCTATCGATCTCACGTTTTGAGCCCTAGGGCATCTAGTGGCTTAGTGTATCGAGCCCTCCTTGGGAGTTTTCGTGTTTTGATTGTCCGGTCGACTTTCTGATTGATTCTTCGCATCCTCTTAGTAGTTGTTGATTGTTTTGTTGCGATTTTTGGGTGATTGTTCGTTCCTTCATTCAAAATTCGTTTGGTCTTGCTTTGGACCTAGATCACACGGTCCATTGGAAGCTTTTGAGTCTTTTCTTTGTTTTGAGAGACTTTGGTCGATTTGGGATCTGATTGCTTGTGTCGTTGAGTGAAAATTGTTTGTTTCGCTCTCTCGAATATCGTTTCTCAAGTTGTTCCATTTTTTTCAGTGCATATTAGCTATTAGACATTGAAAATCAAAAAAAAAAAAAAATCTCTTTTGCTTTTGTTAATTAGTGCAAATTGTAATCTTTTCGGTTTTGCTAGTGATTAGTGATTGGAATGAAAAGTTTTCAATTTCATTAGTTGCATTAGAGGTCTCATTGTTTGTCTTCCGTTCATTTCATTTGTGTAAAAGCTCTCAACTCTTCTCTAACTAGTTTTCATCGAACGAAATGTTGGACTGTGGCATGTAGCTTTGCATTTAGGAGTCTTTTAAGACACTACATACGATACGGCCTGAAAATTGAAACTTAATTGAAGATCAACTGTAAAATTTATTCAATTAACCTAAGGCAGCATTGGAACTTAACGAAACATATCTAGAAGGTCTAGGCTAGAGACGTGTTCCGGCGTCGTTAAACCTAGCAGCTGTCGCTCGCCTTTTGGCTTTAGACAGCGCTAGTACGGACTTGTGCTCCCCGTACCGTCGCGTATATAAAGGGAGACCCCTCTAGGTTTTCAATCCTTTATCCACAGGAAGCCGAGTCTGCCGCCCTATACCCGTGATACACCAAACACAGCATTCGGGGAGACTACCTGCACGTACGGAAAGTCCTTGGTCGATTTCTATTTCATTATTGAAACCAAGGTGTATATTGCAGTTCACGGATATTTGGTTCACCCTTTGTGCCTAGTTTTTCCTGAGCAGTCATTTGGTCTTTTCTGACTCCCTAAACTTGAAAAGACCGTCAAGCGCTTGTCCTTTCACACTTGTGTCAACTCTGAAAGAGATAGAGTCATATTTTTATCGTTTCTCGACTCTTAAAATATGAAACAGTAAAATTTCTTACTTTCCAATGTGGTAAAATTAATCGCCCACGATTACACACCCGTTTAGACATTGCTTGTTGACCGTTTGATCGTGTGTCTTAACTCGTTTTCAGCCCGTGTGTGTGCTTGTTCTTTTTTCTCTGGTCTTTTGCCACAGTGGCGGAACCTTCGGTTTCGTCTACTGGTAGTCCTTACACGGACGATTCTTCAGAAGCTTCTCAGTCTTCTGTTGAACCACAGCAGCCTGTTGTTTCCGAGTTTCCTGACGGGGGACCGGTTCTCTCCGAGCAACCCTTTGGAGGACCAGTTGAGTTCAATTGGCCCTTTTCGGACCCTGTGTCTGAATTGAGATTAGGAGCTGATTTCCTTTCTCTTACATCGGGTTCGTCGTTTGTTGCTGATGTATTTCCTCCTAGTCCCTGCCGTCTTTTGCGTGATTTAACGGCAGGATCAACCATGAGTGATTATGGTGAGGAAATTCCCACGTCTGGTGAAGACTATCAGCTCTTCCCGCGTAGATTGTTTGAGGGAGACAACTCTGAGCTGGCTACCATGTCGACAGCCAGTCCTTCTTTACCACAGGGATACAGATCTCTGGGTCAGATCATTTCAGCTGCAGCCTCTATGGGGATATCATCTCCTGCTTCGAGGCCAGCTGCTACTACACCCGGGGTGTCCCCTTCGACGCCCGTCACTTCTGTTCCCGTTCGGCCCACTGTTTGTGTGGCTGCCTCTTCTTCTGTTGTCTCAGCATCTGCTACTAGGGCTAGGCCAACTCCTGAAGATGTTTATCTAGCTACTGCTATACCGGAGAATATCTCTCCGGAGGAGTATCGGTTGTCTTTGCAACAGCCGAACGCCGAAGCTGGACCGTTCCCCCAAGATCCTTACCGATCTTTCTTTTCGCACTATGCACAGGATGGTACTCCCGTGTATGCTTTCCCAGGTCAGTATGACGAGCATGGGGAGGTTTTGCGCCTTCCCGCTCCTGAGGCTTATCTGTATGCTCAAGGTTTACCGTACAACCAGGCTTATAACCCGCAGGGACAGCCCTTCCAAGGCCAACCTGCGGGCCAACCTGGCTATCTGTATGACCCACAGGGGTAGCCCATCCAAGGCTACCCTGCGGGCCAGCAAGGGCCCTTTGTACAATCCGCAAGGACAATATTATAGCCCTTCTGGTCAACCTGCTCAACCTCAGCCGGGGTATCAACCGGGACCGGTCTATGGTCCTGGGGGGCAGATCCAACCTTCTTTACCGATGCAACCGCAGTATCCTGTTGTTTCTAACGTTGCATATTAGCCAGGACCATCCTATGGTTCTGCTTCAGGTCAAACCGGTTTCCAGCAAGCACCTGGTCCTGTTTCACCACCGGGCCAACCGGTTCATCCGGTACAACCCGGTGTCCCGCATCCAGGCCAACCGGCCCATCCGGTACAACCTGGGGCTCACTTACAACCAGGTCAACCTGCGCAACCGGCGCCGCCTGTTTATCCGGGTCAGCCTGGTCTTTCGGGTCAGCCCTCTCATTCGGGTCAACCTATTCATTCAGGGCAGCCCTCTCATTCCGTTCACTCTGCTCAGCAGCCTGTTCATTCAATGCCGCATCCAAATCAACAGCTGCGCCCTACGTATCAGGCTCCGCAGGGTTCCACTTTTTAGCGGCCTACTCACCCTCAGGGTGGTTATTATCCTCATGGTCAGTCTCAACCGAACTATAACCACCGCAGAGGCTCTCAGTATTATCCTCCTCCACCCGGTTTCACCTACGCTCAGCAGCCGAATCCAAACGCTGCTTATACGGGGCCGACGCCTAATCAGGGTCCGTATCTTGGTTATCAAGCCCCGCACTATGGTTACCAGCATCCAAATCAGTCTGGTTATACGACCTATGCCCCCTACGGTCAGAATCCTGCGGGACAGAACCCGTGGGGGCAGGGATATTCACAATCATCGTGGAGTATGGGTACCGGAACTCATCCTGGGCCTGGCATGGCAGTTAACCCTCCATTGCCATTTCTGGCTACCTTGGAACTGCCGGACGTTTCAAAGTTGACCAATGATCCGATTTTACATAATCCATATTGGCCTCCGGTTCCCACCAAGATACCAGGTGATTGTCCCAAGTTTGAGGGAAAAGCTGGCGAAGACCCCCAGGCGCATGTGATGACGTATCACCTCTGGTGTTCGTCTAACTCTTGGGTCGACGATTCAATCCGTTTGCGTCTCTTCCAGCGTACTTTAACAGGAGATGCTGCTAAGTGGTACATAGAATTGTCTCGTGGCATTTTCCAAGATTTCAACTCTTTAGCCATGGCTTTCCTCACGCATTTCCAGTTACCGGTCCGGTATGAGGCCGGGACGCACCTCCTGACTTCTTTGAAGCAGGACAAGGCCACTCACATCTCAGATCACATTCATGAGTGGCGGCGCCGTCGTTGACTGATCAAGTTTCACATACCTGATCAGATTTTGACTCACTGGTTCACCACCTCCTTTGTGAATAAAATCGCTCAGGATATCGCGATGGGAGCGTGTGTGACAGAGGAACATCTATCGCGCGTGCCCAGTACTTGGATCTTGTTTATTCGCAGTCTGGCACGCTTTATGACATCTTGACTGATGCTCCACGGCCCGGAACCTCTAAGGCTCCGCCTACCCCTGCGGTGGATGGTGTCATCGGTTCCGTCTCTCAAAATTCGAAGAAGTCTTCGAATGGGAAGCAAAAGGCTAATTCTTCCAACAATACCTCTGCTAATCCTGCCTCATCCGATTCTGGTAAAACCGCAGAGGTGAATGCCGTCCAGGCCAATCCTGCGGATAAATCCTCCAAGGGGAAGAAGAAGGGCAAAAGCAAATCAAAATCTAATGCCCCGAAACCAGAATCTAAAAATCAAACTGAGGATGGCTCCCAGCGTAAACCGAAGTTTCCTTGCCTCATCTGTGAAGGGGACCATTATACTAAGGATTGTCCACGACGATCCGAGGTTAGTCAACTTCTTAAGGGCCCTAAAGGGACTCCGGCTGTTTTGAAAGAGCCATTTCCATCTCAGCAGACCCAGATGGTCGAACAGGCATCACCATCTACACCGTTTGGGTCTCAGGTTTTCATGATGAAGAGTAATGCACCTATCTCTGTCGCTACGCGGTCGAAGGATTACAACGAACCGCGGCAGGCACCCGGGAAGGCAGTTGCGGATGGGCCGCCTCCCCCACCTGTCTCTGGTCCGTTGGAAATCGAGAAGCCGACTCTCGAACCCGTTGTGAAGCCACCCCCCAAGGGTGTTCTTCGGAGATCCTCTTATAATCCAAACGCTCGTGCCGCTCAACATTACAGTATTGTTGAGGATCTGGCACAGGCGCCATGTGCCATGTCTGCACTTGAGGTTCTTCAAATTTGTCCTTCACAACGGAAGGCTTTACTGTCTGCCATCGGTGGTATTGATCCCGCCGACTCGAGCCTTCTCACCTTTGATCTGGAGAATTTTACTCCCCGGCTTCCACATCAAATCGCTTTGGTTATTCATGTCGGGATTAACGGTTTGAACGTTCACAGAGCCGTCGTAGATGAGGGTGCATCTACTTGTGTTATGTCCTCCGCTTGTTGGAAGGCCATCGGCTCTCCAACTTTGTCGTCATCTCCTAATGCCCTTGAGGCATTTGATGGCCGGGAATCTAAACCCCTGGGAGTTCTCGAGAGTCTTGCGATCACATTACAGGGAAAAACTGTCAACGTGGAAGTAGAAGTGGTTGACGCTAAACTCAACTACAATATACTTCTTGGCCGCAGCTGGACCCATGCCATGCTCTGCGTGCCATCTACCGTCTTTCGATTCATTAAGTTCCCTCATGAGGGCAAGATTGTCACGGTGGATCAGTTGTCATTTTTCACCTCCAACTCTGAGAACAACGTGCCATACGTGGATCAAATTCTGAATCCCCCAGACAGTGTAGGACCTGGTCTCTTCAAAGACCCAGTCCTCATGGGTATATTCCCCGCACCACCACCGAATACCGCTCAAGTCAACATGTTGTCCAGGTCCGATGACCCCTGGCTTATTCCTACACCTGAGCAGGTATATGAGTTTGGAGAATCCATGCCTTTAACGCCAGTAGAGATCAGCTACTGTGAGATTGTTGCCGCATCGGACCCTCCACCTCCTCAGGATGCTCCGATGAGCATGGCTCTCGACGTCTACTCGCAATCCCCCTGGCTTGGTCAGGTTGATTCACCTGATCCTCTCAGAGAGACTTTTCCTTCAGATGAGGCTATCATTGAAACTATGTCTCTTGAGGAGCTGCCCTGGGGCGATGGACATCATCGCTCCTCATTTATGCCCAGCTTGGGAGCAATGACTGATTGTTTGGAGCGTTATGCTACTCAGGTTCCCTCCCCTCCTATTCAAACACCGATCTTGACGCACGAGGTCTTTTCGGAGGGTAATCTGAGTAACATTACTCAAACTGTTCCAATCAACATCTCCGTTAAACCGGGGATTGTTGAGAACATTCATGTGGGTGTGACTTGTTCTCCCGAGGAGATTCAAGTCTATACAGAGCTTTTCAAAGAATTCAGAGATGTTTTCGCATGGTCTTACGAGGAAATGCCGGGAATTGATCCGAGTATTGTCGTGCACGAGATTCCAACCTACCCAGGTGCGAAACCCGTGTGCCAACGCTTACGTCCCATGCATCCTCGGAAAGCCGCCGCCATCAAGGCAGAAGTTGAAAAACTTCTGAACGCGGGTTTTATTTATCCTATCCCCCTTACAGAATGGGTGTCCAACATTGTCCCTGTCGATAAAAAGCAGGGTACAATTCGAGTCTGTGTGGATTATCGCGACATCAATCGCGCCTGTCCAAAGGATAATTATCCCACTCCGTTTATCGACCAGATCATCGACGAATGTGTCGGGAGTGAGATCTATTCCTTAATGGACGGTTTCTCAGGTTATAACCAAATCAATATTGCACCTGAGGATCAACATAAGACCACATTCATCTGTCCGTGGGGCACTTTCGCGTACAAAAAACTCCCATTCGGCTTAAAGAACGCTGGAGCCACGTTTCAGCGTGCGATGTCCTACGCTTTTCATGACATTCACCATATCGTTCAGCCTTATCTGGACGACTTGCCAGCCCATTCGGGTAAGCGAGAGGACCATCCGGACCATCTCCGCCAGATCTTTCTTCATTGCAGACACTACAATATCAGGCTCAATCCTCATAAGTGCGTTTTCTGCGTTGATTCTGGCCGTCTTTTAGGCTTTATCATCTCGAAATACGGAATTCGCCTTGACCCTCTAAAGGTCGAGGCCATTGTAAATCTCCCATCACCCTCCTCCCTGTATCAGTTACAGAGTCTGCAAGGGAAAGCGAATTTTCTCAGACGCTTTATCCCGAATTATGCCAAGGTGGCCAAAGGATTCACCCGTTTGTTAAAGCAGAACGTCCCTTTTCACTGGGAAGAAATTTCTCAGGCATCCTTTGAGAAGCTGAAGACATTGCTAGTCAATGCTCCGTTGCTTCGTCCTCCAGACTACCACCGCGACTTCACTTTGTATCTAGCCGCCGCATTTAGTACCATTGCCATGGTCTTGGTGCAGGATGACGATGACGGTGATGAACATGTCGTTTATTACCTGTCACGGAACCTTCTCGACCCGGAAACGCGTTATGCACATTTCGAGAAGTTGGCCTTAGAAGCAGTGCACACTGTACAACGCTTTTGCCATTACATCCTTTTGCACACGATAACAGTGGTTTCAGACTGCAACCCTATGACGTATATTCTTTCTAGACAATTACTAGGGGGCAAGTACTCCAAATGGATTGTGATCCTGCAGGAGTTTGACTTGGAATTCACCATTTCCAAGTCAACTAAATCACTGGTCTTCGCGGATTTGATATGTTCTCTCCCTACAGACTCTGTTCCCTCACACTCTGAAGACCATATACTGGACGAAACGCTTTTTCTTATCAGCACTCGTGATCCTTGGTACGGTGACATCATAGTGTATCTTCAGACCACAAATTTTCGGTTTGAGTTGGATAAAACTGCCCGCCGTCGGATTCGGCACCAGTCCCAACCCTACCGTATAGTAGGAGATACCTTATATCGCATTGGAGTAGATTCGGTGATCCGACGATGCCTTACCTTGGAAGAGGCTGAGAAAGTCTTAAATGACTGTCACAGTGGCGCCTGTGGCAGACATATGTCCGGGTATGCTACTTCCCAGAAGATTCTGCGGGCAGGTTATTTCTGGCCTTCCATATTCAAGGATTGTATCACCGCAGTCCGTAAATGTCATCCATGCCAGATTTTTCAGCGCAAGATGCGCGCGCCACCTTTACCATTGCATCCCGTTATTACCGTCGGCCCTTTTGTGAAATGGGGCGTAGATTTTATGACGTGTAACCCTCACTCGGCCGGGGGGCATGCGTATATCATTGTCGCCGTCAACTACTTCACTAAGTGGGCCGAGGCGATGCCTAAACTAGCTGCTGACGGGAAAACGGCTGCTCAATTTATATTCAACCACGTTATTGCACGGTTCGGGGTTCCTCAAGCCATCGTCACTGATCACGGTACTCATTTCCGCGATTACATGATGGCGGAGCTGACTTCAACGTTGGGCTTGTGTCACGACAGCTCAACACCATACTACCCTCAAGCGAATGGTCAGGTTGAAGCGGTGAACAAGGTTTTGGTCACCATGCTTCAGCGAACAGTTGGGATTCATAAATCCAGTTGGCATCTCCAACTGTTCTCAGCTCTCTGGGCATACCGAACATCTGCTAAGAGTGCAACCGGATTCACACCATTCCAATTGGTGTATGGTCTGGAAGCTACTCTGTCGGTTGAATGCGAGATTCCTTCGCTAAAATTAGCTGTGGAGCTCTTACCGGACACTTCTGCTAAGGAAGAACGTCTTCTGTATCTCGAACGGTTGGATGAAACCCATCGTCTAGCTGCTTTGATCATCGAAGCACAAAAGAAGAGGGCCAAAACTCATTTTGATCAATCTGTTTCTTCCCGTTCTTTTATCGAAGGAGACCTCATCCTCCTGTATGATCAAGCACATGATAAGCTTGGAGCCGGTAAGCTCCAGCCTATGTGGCACGGGCCCTATATAGTAAAGCGCGTTCTGAAAAATGGGGCCTACGAGCTTATAGATTATGAAGGAGTTCCGCTGGCGCAGCCCAGAAATGGGCTGTACCTTAAAAAGTACTATGCCTGAAGTGATTTCTTGGTGTGGTGTGTGTACATAGGTGTGTGATTGTCATTTGTGTGCATGTATGGTGTGGTGTGCTTTGTAAACATCTTTCTGCTGATCGGGTCTTCCTGGTTGTGCAGATGTCTATTCATCCATTTGTTGGTTTCGCGGATGGTGCCTCCCGCAATACCAGGAATCTGTCTTCCGCAGCCTGGGTAATCTACGATCCTGCTAGTGAGTTGATTGACCTGCAAGGTGTGTGTTTAGGATGTACCACGAACAATATCGCGGAATATAGTGCCGTGTTGGAATTGTTAACCGAGGCAGTGAACCTTGGTATCCGTGAATTGCTCGTGTACCTAGATTCACAACTTGTAGTGTTACAGCTGAACGGACACTATTCAGTAAGGAACCCGTCCATCTTACGTCTGTATTTGCGTATTCGATTACTGGAAAGGAATTTTGACTACATTACATATCATCATATACCCAGGCATTTGAATACATTAACAGATGCAGTAGCAAATTTGGTATTAGACAGACATTTGCGTAACTTATAAATCATCATCACATGTAAAGAAAGATTCATCCAGAAATAGATATGCATATATATATATAGATATCGAAATGTTTACATAAGAGTGTGTCACATAAAACTCAAAAAATATATACATAATCGTCTTAGTACATCCGGAGACGGTATGTCTCTCAAAAAATAGGTGTGGTATAAATCCTAAAGACTAATCCGCATGGTGCTCATGATAGCATGTGACTGCACACACTAAGCGCCTCAGGATTCGGTGGATCCGACTCGGAACTCCCACCGTGTGGCGCTGGTATGCCATCGGTACGTCTGATAGTCGGGCATACTCTGGGATCCCGTGGGCTATGCCCTCGAGATTCTGGATCAGTTCTTCTCCTCCGGTGCCCTCTCCCTGGACCTCAGGGGCGAGTTGTGTCCTCTGGGAGATTGGAGACATCCCAGCTGGTCTCTCAGGTCCCACATCTGCATGCATAGATGATCGTGTTAGGACGAATGTGTATTAACAAAAAAAAGCATAAAACATAAAATCAAAAATATGAGGTCTTACCCAACTCCTCGTCCCAGTCGTCTCCTTCTGGCAATGGGAGATCTGGGTCCCCGAAAAAGTCAGTTCCTGCATAGGGCCAGTCTTCCACGATGATCAGCTGGTGCCGTAACCACCTAAAGAACTCTGGCCTCCAGGACATCTGTTGGCCACCTCCAGATCTAGGCATCAATGCTGCCCAGTGAGCCATTCTTGGCTCTCGTGGTATCGGATCTGCCACTGCGGCCCCTTGGCCCTGGAAGATTGGTAAGCGTTCCAGAATGAACGATACCAAGATGGAACCATAACCGAACTGTTTCAGTTTTCCCTGTTTTCATTTTGTGAGCTGCCTTTTCATGTTGATTGTTACTGCTGCTGCCCAGTTAAACAGTAAGGGACCCATGCATTCTGAGGCCAGCAGGAGTTGGGCCTTTGTGGCCTCGTGCGGAGCCTGCAATCCAGCAGCCCGCGTGATGGTATGAAAAACCACTCTCAATGCCAGATCAGGGATAGTGTGGATATCCACCTTCTTGCTTCCTGATCCTGTTTGTGCCCCTCGGCACACTCGTGCCATCACTTCTTCCATCTTCTCCCCAGATGGTCTGCTTCCAGTCAATACAGGGATTGGACCTCTGCGGGACAATCCGATGATGAAATAAACATCAGATACCTCCAGTTCTAATACCTGATCTCGTAGCTTGAACACCTGTTCATGTTCATCCCAGATACTGATCAAATACTGGAGAAGCTCGGGCTGAGCTCGTAGACAGGGTGTGAGGAAGAAATTTTTCAACCCGCAGTTTCTAAGGGCATTCATGCAAGCTTGACTTTGCATGGATTGTTCATCCTCTTCTCCGTGCTCTCGTTCTTTCCATTCGATCGCCATTTTTACTGATTACCTGCATTCATATGGCCATAAGCCCTTAGTTAGATCTCTGATGAGCTTCAAATTCCATGAAATTTGGTCTAAATGTCGAAATTTTGGGCGGATTTTTAGGTTCGGCCGCTGGCGCGGCTGTTTCGTGAACAGTCGCACCACGTGGTGCGAGCCCTTTATAGAAAAGAGCTCATTGGAGTAGGTCCGTGCCCGATACCCGTGCCAATGGGCGCAGCCCTAAAATTTTAAAAGTGGCCACATAGAACTGATTTTCAAGGGAAAATTATCAAAAAATGAATGAAAATGAAGAGCAAAGGAACGCCTCTTACCTGTGACAGACGAGAAGCTGAATGGTCAACTGGATTTGTCGCAATCACCGTCATAAGTTTCTGCTCCAAATGGACCACTGTTGCTTTTTACCAAGGTAAATAGTAAAAGTAATTTTATTTTTACCAATTTGACATATTTATAACTTTTTCGACGTTAAATGAGTTTTAAAAGTTATTTTTATCAAATATTTGCATATGTTATGTTGAAAATGGATTTTACGCTTGCTTGGTATGTGCAGCAGCAGGTTTTTGCGACTTAAACGATGGAAACGAGTTGTATTTTATACTTTTTCGGACTCGGTAAATACACGAAAAAGTCACTCTGGAGTCATCTTTCAGCTCTTTTCTGACTCTCTAAATATGAAAAGATCGCCGAGGCCCTTGTCGTTTCGATCTCGTTAAAATGGACACGAATCGGCATTCACCCAGTATAAGTTTAACCCTTTTTCGGGCTGGGCTAGATCGATTACGAAAAAGGAATACCCTAGCCTATCGCGACTAGGAGGTTTTCCCGGATATTGTTTTCTACCTTTTCGGATCTGGGGAACTATTTACGAAAAGGGACCGGTGGAGTTTTCTTTTCCGCTGTCTTTTCAAACTCTCTAAACATGAAAAGACGCCGATTTCTTCCTTTGTCAGACTCGTTAAACCCTGATGACATTGGATTTCGTCGAAATGACGTTCTCCGAGTTTCTCCTTCCTAGGACTCGTTAAATGCACTAGGATGGATTCGCTCGAAGGGCGGACTTATATCACAAGCATATGCTATCCCCTTCAAGCTTGTTATCAAAAATAATTGGGGTACTCGCCAGAAATGGTGGGGGAAAAATGGAACCATCGTCGCTGTCGTCGGCAGTATGTCGCTCTTGAACATGGCACTTGTCTGCATTCGTGTCGGGTTGGGGACATCTCATCTCGCTGCTTCACTTTGCTTCCATGGGTTTGGGTAATCTCTTTTGACCTCTCATCTGTTCACTGCCTCGTCGCCATGACCTTCGATCCGTTGATGTCAAATACTGCCAAGTCCATTGTCGTGCCGTTCATGTGTTCAAGAGAAGTTGGCCTCTGCAAATATCAACCTTCCTCTGTTTCTCATACGATCTTGATTCACAACAAAAACATCATGTTCCTCTGTCTCGTGTCGATGATGTGGGAAACATTATGGCCCACCTTCGATCAAGGTCACTTCCTGTCGACTTCAGCTCATTATCCAGGAAGTTGGTCTAGAGACTCCTTATGGTACCTTGGAGCCTGCATGCCTCAATGGCAAGTTCGTCGCATTCGACGTGAGGTTTACATCATTGGCCTCTGATCGAGTGATTCTGCGGGTGTTCTACGTCAACTCATTTATTCGCACGCCGTAGATTGTACCTGTAGTACCTTGAGGACCATTGCCATTATTGGTGGTTTCTCTCACGTCTGTTAACAGCTTTCATCATTGGCTGGTAATCAGACGATGTTCTTGCATGTTCGACTTCAACTCACATATTCGCATGCTTGAACTTGTACTTTTTTTGGGTCGAAATGGAGCGCAAGACCCTGGATTGTGTCTGTTGTAATCCAGGTTGAGATTGTGGATTATTATCATTATGTACATGACTCACTGATTGGATGGCTGCGACCATACCTGAGTCTATTTGTTTGATCTTAGTTGGATGGCTGCGCCCATACCCTAGATCCGGATTATAGCATACTCTGTTTCGGATGGCTGCGTCCATACCACATATACATCATGTACTTGAGATATCAGTTGTATCTTTTTGCGCAGGTTTTCCGACGGCGGGCCTTCAGTTGAACATGTTCTCGTAAAGCATTTCACCCCTCTCTCTCTCGGGCCTCATACTTTAGGGGCATCTGTTACACAGTAATTTGTCACCGTCCCTACCATTCCCCGTCCCGCACAATGGAGGACCCATTTTGTGACCTGTGAACATTGTCATGCCTTGAAAACATCATCAATGCATTCCTCTAAGCATGAGCTTTAATTTCCCTGAAGACATCTCCTTGCAAAAATCATGAAAAACATCCCTTTTTGCATTGGCGCAGGCAGATAGTTCAGCACTCGCGCCAATGAGGAAAATCCTGCAAAGAGGTCGCGCCAACTGGCGCTCTGTTATAAAGCAGTAGTCACGCCACCCAATTTAGGGACTGTTTTTTAAATAAATATGGCGGAAGTTGAGTTCCAACAAACTCAGAAACCATTGCCTATCTTGAGTTGGGAGGTTTGGCTGCGGGAGTTCTATGGAAGGGAAGTGGTTTTGCCACCTCCCATGGAACCTTCCTTGTTGATAGGGCCAATCCCACAATAATAGGGATCCCAACTCCCTCCTTCCCCATCTATAAAGGCCTGCTCAATTCCATGGCAAGCTAGTCTTGAAGTGCCTAAGCTTTGAATCTCCATATTCCCAAGAGCCTTTGTGCTGTAAAGAGCCCTCTTTTTCCCTTAAGGCCGACTCAAGTAAGGAGACTATTGTCAAGAGACTCTGGAGAGGTTTTCCCTTTCCCTGGCGAGCTTTGCGAGACGTGAACGACTGGAGACCCATCCGAAGGAGACCACGACGTCAGAACTTGGTTGTAATCTCTCTTCGTTTGTTATTTAATAGATGATTACGATTATGGTTCCACTCTATTTTCCATCATGTCAATATGAGTAATATCCTTTCTGACTGATATTTAGTTACGTATGCCAGATTTTATGTTTGTATCTGTTCGTTTCTTGCATGTGCAGGTGTTCATCCGCGGAGATCGTGGAGGGATCGTGATCTGCCGAGAGGCTGAGGAACGGGGACGCTTCTTCTTCAGATCATAGCATTGGATTCCAGGTAGGCTTCCATCTTTAGTCTTTTCATTCGTAACTAGGAACTTGCATCGTAACATTGTTTGATTGTTGCTAGACCCCTGCTGGGCTAGTAGGGATCGCCTCTGTCCGCAGAGGGGATTTACCTCCTCAACAGAAGGACAAGCCCAGGCTTTTCAAATCTGAAAGGTTTCACGCAAAATTCTGAAACAGAGTACCCGCAACCATACTATGCGTTTAAATTTCCTTACCATCGTTGACTTACCTATTTACCCGCACTTCACAGCCTGCAACATCTTTTGTTTACCACTTAACGCCTTCGCCAAATTTATTTCCCCGCCGATGTGATATCAACGGGACTCACTATATACCCAACCGCATTTGAAAACCCGCGACAAACCTTTGTTATTTCCTTTATTTCTTACCTTTCCGCACTTCGCACCATTCACTGTTTAACCACCCACACTTTGTAGCCTGCAAATTTTAAGTTGTAACTCTTAAGCCTTCCGTCGAAGTTATGTTTCTGCCAATGTGATATCAGCGAGACCCACCTTACCTTTATCACATTAACCAAACTGTGCAAACCTTTGCATTTTGCACTTACCATGGTTTACTACATCGCTGCTCGCAAGTTCGCACTTCGCCACATCTAAGAATTACTTGTTAATCCGCCCGAAATTTGTTTGTGATGCGATGCACCCGCAAAGAGCACATCACAAGCTAAGGAGTTCAACAGATAAGTGCCCACAAGTTAAAGTGTTTATGTTTCGATGTGATATATGCCACATCACATCGCATATCACAAGTCTTATGTTTTTCCCATATACACTCCATGTTAAAAGTTATAATCGATGGTATGTGATTTGCGATGGAGGCCCGAATGCAATGTGTTTTCAGAGTCGGAACCAATAATATTTCAGGTCTGCTTTTATGTATTTTTGTACATTGTTTTCATGTAGAAAAAACAGAACATAGCAAAGGACGTTCTGGTTTTTTTATGTCTGTTAAGCATTGAATTGCAGGCTCCGCCAATTTTTTATAAAGCAAATGTAATCTCATATGTTTTCTATGAAGGAATGAATCAAATATAGAGAAGAGTTGAATAAATTTCAAAAATATTTCCTCTCCCGTGTTTAATCGTTGTCTGTCTGTGCGCGTGAATTTTATTTTTCCACATATTGTTGCATTTTTTGTGTTGAAATGGGAACTCATTCCTCTATGTTTGTTTTATTTCAATTTTTTAACATGGTATCAGAGCAGGTCTAGGCTTTGAGTGAAAGAATGAGTCTTTACTGAAGAAGTTGAAAGATTTTTTTGAGAAGTTGATTCTCCAACAGTGAGAAGGTTTGTTTACATAGTCAAGATGGAAGTAGCAGGCACAAGCCTAACTAATCCCCAACTACCACATTTCAATGGGAATAATTATGATTATTGGGCTATTACAATGAAGGCCCTGTTCTCCTCACAAGATATTTGGGAGTTGGTGTAAAACGGTTTCCAAGAACCAATAGATGCAGCAGCATATAATGCTTTGACACAAGCAGAAAGAGATTTGTTGAGAGAAAATAAGAAGGAATCCAAAGCCCTCTTATATATTTTCCAAGCAATACATGAGAGTATTTTCCCAATTATTGCAGCAACAACAAAGTCTAATGAGGCATAGGATACCCTCTAGACAGCCTATCAAGGCATGGCAAAGGTGAAGACAACAAAACTTCAAATTTTGAGAAGATATTTTGAAACTCTTTGTATGAAAGATTCTGATAACATAGAATTATTTTTCACACATGTGATTGGGTTGGTTACCCAAATCAAGTCTCATGGAGAGACACTTGAAGAAATGAGAATATTGGAGAAAGTCTTAAGAAGTCTACCTTCAAGGTTTGATGTCATAGTAGTGGCCATAGAAAAAACAAAGGATCTCTCACAGTTTTCTGTGGATGAGCTTCATGCATCACTGATGTCTCATGAGCACAGATTGAATAGAGCAAAAAAATCCTCATTGGAGAATTCATTCAATACACAAATGTATTTTGGTCAAGGTAGAGGTCGAGGAAGATCAAACTACCGAGGAAGAGGAAGAATCCCACACAGAGGTGGAAGAAGCAGCCCTGCCAACACAAGTGGAAGGGGCAGCAATCAAAATCCAAGCCAAGGCTCAAGCCAAAATCAAGCACAAGGACAGAGGTATGATAAATCTCAAGTAAAATGTCATTATTGCAAAAATTATGGTCATTATGAAAATGAGTGCAGAAAGAAGGAAAATGACATGGGTAGTACACCTAGTGTAAATTTGACAGAAGAAAATCAGAACTAAGGAAGTGTTCTTATAACTTTTAATGTAGCACAAGAAAAACAAGAAGACGTATGGTTATTAGATTCAGGTTGTAGTAACCATACGACTGGAAACATAGCAATGTTTTCCTATCTAGATGAAAGTGTAAAATCTGAAGTGACAACGGGGACTAATAGCAAGGTCTCTGTCATGGGGAAAGGAAGAGAAAACATACTGACAAAGAAGGGAGAGAAGAAGTTCATGCTAGATGTATATCATGTCTCTGGCTTGAAATGTAACTTTCTATGCATTGGAAAGCTCATGCAAAAGGGCTACAATGTGTTTTTTAAGAATGATGTGTGCACAATCATGGATAAACCTCCAAGTAAACAACTCATTGCAAAAGTGCATATGACAAGCAATAGAATGTTTCCTCTCAAAATCAGACCATACTTGAAGGAAGGAGGTGTTGTAGCAGTTGTCACACAAGAAATATTTCAGGAAGAAGTGAAATATGAGAACTGGTTATGACATTTGAGATTTGGACATCTCAATTTCAGAGGTTTGAATTTGTTTCACAAAAAAGGCATGGTAAAGGGATTACCACTCATAGAGAAACCAGACAGCCTGTGTGAAGGTTGCATCTTGGGCAAACAACACAGAGAATAATTTTCAGTAGGAAAGAGTATAAGGGCAAAGGCATCTTTGGAGATTTTCCACTCATATTTATGTGGACCAATGAAAACACCATGATTAGATGGAAGTCATTATATGTTGACATTTATAGATGATTACATAAGGAAGACATGGGTCTATTTCCTAATACAAAAAAGTGAAGTGTTTGAACAATTCTACCACTTCAAAGCTCTTATTGAGAAGAAAAGTGGACACTACATAAAAGTGTTGAGAACTGATAGAGGTGGAGAATATATTTCCAAAGACTTCCTACGTTTTTGCAGGGAGCATGGGATTCACGAGCAGTTTACCACAAGGTATACACCTCAGAAAAATGGTGTAGCAGAAAGAAAGAATAGGACCATCATGGACATGGTAAGAAGTATGTTGAAGGCAAGGAATTTGCCAAATGAGTATTGGGAAGAAGCTGTCAATTGTGCAGCATATATCTTAAATAGATGTCCAACAAAAACTATTATGAACAAATTTATAGAAGAAGCATAGAGTGGAAAAAAGCAATTTTTCACTCACATGAGAGTGTTTGGATGTGTGGCATATGCACATGTCTCGGTTCAGTTAGGGAAGAAGTTGGATAACAAGGGGGAGAAATCTATATTTCTTTGATACAACGATGAATCCAAGGCTTAAAATCTCTACAATCCATCAACCAAGAAGGTAATATCAGAAGAGATCTTCAGTTCATAGAAGAGGAGGCATGGGATGGAATTTTAGAGAAGAGAGTCAATGTGAAGACATGTATTTCACATGAAGACAAAGAGGAATTGATTGTAGAAAGTAATTCCTCAATGGTTGCTCCTCCTCCACCTACACAAGCTCAACAAAGCACACCACAAGTAAGAAATAGAACGTCATTGAGAAACCAAGGAATTCCTTCTCCAAGCACACCAGAGGGATCATCAAATCCCTCGAGTTCAAGTGAAACTCCAGGCACATCTTCAGCAAATAAAAAAAGACAAATATTCAGAAACGTAAATGAAATTAATGAGCAAGAAGAAGTTGATAATAATGCTAGTATAAATTCTTTATTTGCATTATTTTGTCATGTTGATGACCTAATCCATTTTGAAGATGCAGTAAAAGAAGAAAAGTGGATTGAAGCAATGAATAAAGATATAGGTGCAACAGAAAATAATGACACATGGGAGTTAGTGGACCTCCCACAAGGAAAATAAGTTATTGGAGTGAAATGGGTCTATATGACCAAGAGCAACATTGAAGGCAAGATAGAAAGGCACAAAGCAAGGCTAGTTTTCAAAGGCTACAAGCAGCAGCAAGGAAGAGAATATGAGGAAAACTTTGCACCAGTTGCAAAGATGGAGACAGTGTGAATAGTGTTGTCCACAGTAACACAACAAAAGTGGAATGTTTATCAAATGGACGTGAAGTCAGCATTCTTGAATGGAGTGATGAAAGAGGAGATGTATGTTGAACAACCTCCTAGATATGAAATAGAAGTCCAAGAACACAAGGTGTGTAAGTTGAAGAAATCTCTTTATGGGCTGAAGTAAGCACCACGAGCATGGTATAGCAGGATTGATGCTTACCTGGTGGACAATGGGTTTGACAAGTGTGATGGTGAACCCACACTCTACATCAAAGAAAATGATGGTAAGATCCTTATTGTTGTTTTGTATGTAGATGATTTTATTTTTACAGGCAATGATGTTTCCCTCATTGTTGTCTTTAAAGCAGTCATGAAGAGTGAATTTGAAATGACTGACTTGGGTTTGTTAAGATATTTTTTGGGCATAGAAGTAAAGAAATCAGAAAATGGGATTTTTATCTCCCAAGAAAAGTATGTTGAAGAAGTTTTAAAAAGGTTCAATATGCAGAACAACAATCCATCATCAAATCCAACTATCATGGGGTTGAATTTGAGCAAGGAATATTACAGCAAGAATGTCGATCCGACATTGTACAAAAGCATGGTTGGAAATCTAATGTATTTTACTGCAACTAGGCCTGATATAATGTATGTAGTAAGTCTGATATCCAGATTCATGGAGACACCCAAGGAGACATTAGCAAGCAGGAAAGATAATTTCAAGGTATGTAAATGGAACAAAGGAGTATGGTGTTCTATACTCTGCAAATGATGATTTTAATTTGATTGGTTACACTGACAGTGATTGGGCTGGATGTGTAGATGATAGAAAGAGCACATCAGGGTATATTTTTCATTTGGGATCGGGAGCCATTTCATGGGCTTCCAAGAAGCAGCCAATAGTTTTAGTATCATCAACAGACGTTGAATATGTAGCAGCAATAGCAGCAGCATGTCAAGCAGTTTGGATGAGAAGGATGCTGAGAGATTTATCTCATGAACAAGACAAGGAACCACAATTTCCTGTGATAACAGCTCAGCAATTGCATTGTCAAAGAATTATTTTTTCCACAAGAGAACAAAGCATATTGATGCCAAATATTATTTCATAAGGGAATTAGTTAACAATGGTGAAATTGTTTTGCAGCATTGCAAGTCTGAGAAGCAATTTGTTGATATCCTCAAAAATCCATTGGGATAGAAAAGTTTTGTTTATCTCAGACAGTGTCTAGGAATGATTGATGGCGGCAGTTTTGATTAAGGGGGAGTGTTGGAAATACTCCCAACCACCGCCATGAATAAAGTGGAGGCAACCCACACCTTCAAATGAATTTTTGTGCAAGGAAGGACAAGCCTAGGCTTTACAAATCCAAAGGCATTCACGTAAAAATTGGAAACAGAGTACCTGCAGCCATATGCTGCATTTAAATTTCCTTACCGTCGTTGAATTACCTATTTTCCCGCACTTCGCACCCCGCAACATCTTTTTTTACCACTTAACACCTTCACCAAAGTTATTTCCCTATCAATGCGATATCGGTGGAACCCACCATACACCCAACTGAATTTGCAAACCCATGACAAACCTTTGTTATTTCATTTATTTCTTACCTTTCCACACTTTGCACCTCCCACTTTTTTACCGCCTGCAGTTTGCAGCTCGAAAATTTTAAGTTGTAACTCTTAAGCCTTCCGCTGAAGTTATGTTTCCACCGATGTGATATCAGTAGTAGCCACCTAACCTTTACTACATTAACCAAACCGTGAAAACCTTTTCATTTCCATTTATTCCTTTGTTTTTTGCATTTTTCACTTACCATGGTTTACTGCATCGCCGCCCTCAAGTTCGCACTTTGCAACATTTAATACTTACCTGTTAAGCCGCCCACAAGTTGTTTAAGATGTGATGCGCCCGTAAAGCACACATCGCAAGCTCAGGAGTTCAACAGATAAGCGCCTGCAAGTTAAAGTGTTTATGTTGCAATGCAATATGTGCCACATCACATCACATATCGCAAGTCTTATGTTTTTTCTGTATACGGGCCATGTTAAAAGTTATAATTGTCGATGTGGTATTTGCAATGGAGGCCCGTATGCGATGTGTTTTCAAAGCTAGAACCAAGAATATTTCAGGTCGGATTTTATGTGTTTTTGTATGTTGTTTTATTGTAGAAATAGCAGAACAAAGAGGAGGACGATCTAGTTTTTTTACGTCCATTCAGCTTTGAATTGCAGGCTCTGCCAATTTTGTATAAACCAAATGTAATCTCATATGTTTTATGTGAAGGAATGAATCAAATATAGAGAAGAGTTGAATAAATTTCAAAATGAGTTTTTCTCCTGTGTTTAATCATTGTCTGTCTGTGTGTATGAATTTTATTTTTCCGCATATTGTTGCATTCTCTGTATTGAAAGGGAACACATTCCTCTAAGTTTTTTTTATTTCCAATTTTGAACATTAAGATGGAGACCATGTTGAAAACACATGATGTTTAGGGTCATGTAATTTTTTTGGTTTGCAGAACCTCAGAGTGAAGCAGAAGAATGAGCTCTCACTTATGCAAAGAGGGAACAATGGAAGAAAGACAAAAGGAAGAATGCATAAGTGTTGCTTCTTATCCAGCACAGAGTGGACCAAACAATGTTCCAAAATATTATGATCATGACTTCAGCAAAGGAAGCATGGGAAACTTTGACGACAAGATATCAAGGTATGGACAATGTCAATATTGTTAAATTGCAAAATACCAGGAGATATTTTGAAAGTCTACAGATGAAGAAGACAAATGACATAAATTCTTACATGAACCAGATTATGTCTATCATAAATCAGCTAAAATTTTATGGTGAAGATATTAAAGCTCAAATAGTGATTGAGAAGGTCCTTATATCTTTGTCTACCAATTCTAATGTTGTTGTAGCAGCCATAGAAGAAAGCAAAGATTTGAAAATAGTGGAAGTTGATGAGTTAATGGTATCACTTATATCGCATGAGGCAAGGATAGACAAAAATACTGATTCCACTTTAGAAACTTCTTTCAAAAGTCAGGTTTCTATTTCAAGAGACAAAGGTCGAGGCAGAGGTATATCGAGAGGCAGAGGGTGAGGAAAAATACATGGTGGCTAGAGAGATGGCCAAGAAGAGCACGAAAATTAAAGTGAAAGAAACAACATAAGCTTCAAAAATAATAAAAGAGTTGAAAAATAAAATGTGAGATGTCATTATTGCAATAAATTTTATCACTAGGCTCGTGTTTGCAGGAAAATGATAGTTGATCAAGGAAACCAGAGAGCTAATGTTAGTACAGAGAATAATAACTCCATGTTTCTATCATGTCATATCATGCATGAACCTTTTGATAATTTTTGGCTATTAGACGGTGGTTACAGTAACCACATGATAGGAAACAAGAATTTGGTTGCAAATTTCGATCAATCTGTGAAGAAAAAGGTAAATTTGGGGACTGAAAAGACTATGGCTGTAGATGGAAAAGGAGTGGTCAACATTCTAATCAAGCAGGGGGAGCCAAATACAATCTCATAGGTATCTTATGTTCCTAGTCTCATACACAATTTGATAAGTGTTGGTCAATTGACAGAGAAAGGATACGAAATTATCTTTCAGGGACAAGATTGTGTTATTTATGACAAGTCCCCAAGCAAGCAGGTGATAGAAAATGTACAGATGAAGAGGAGCGTACTCTTTCCTTTAATTATGAATTACAGTGATCATGTCAGTTTTTTTACAGTTACATGTTCTAATGAATATTGGTTATGGCACTTTCGATTTGGACACTTGCACTTTTTTGGTCTAAGATTGGTGCAACAGAAACAAATGGTTAGAGGATTACCTCCCATAAAAGAACCTACTAGTACTTGTGAGTGTTGCATTTTTGGAAAGTAACATCGTGAAATTTTTCCAAAGGGAATTGCATACAGAGCAAGATAACCTCTTGAGCTAGTGCATACAGACTTGTGTGGACCTATGAGGACACAGTCGATTGGTGGAAGTTGTTACTTCCTCACTTTTATTGATGAATATAGCAAAAAGACTTGGGTTTAATTTCTGAAGTAGAAGTTTGAAACTTTTTCAAAGTTTAAAGAATTCAAAGCCTTAGCAGAGAACCAAAGTGATCAATAGATTAAGGTATTGAGGTCAGATCATGGTGGAGAATATGATTTAAAGGCATTTCATGATTACTGTAAACAACATGGAATCTGAAGACAGTTTACAACCAAGTACACATTGCAACAAAATGGTGTAGCAGAGAGAAATAATAGAACAATTATGAACATGAAAAGGAGCACGTTTAAAGGAAGAAACTTGTCTAATGACTATTGGGCAGAAGCAATTGCACGTGTTGTTTATGTGATAAACATATCACCTACAAAGAGTGTGATGAACATAGTACCAGAAGCAGCATGGTCAGGTATGCCTTGCAGTGTATCTCATCTCATATTTTTTGGATGTATAGCCTTTGCACATGTGCCTAAGAAGATAAGAGGAAAATTGGATGATAAAAGTGAAAAATTCATATTTATTGGTTACAGTGAGCAGTCAAAAGCTTACAAATTGTATAACCCTATCACCAAGAAGACCATAATTAGCATAGATGTTATGTTCAAACAACAAGAGGCATGGAATGGGACTGTAGACAAAACAGTTGATGCATAAGCACCATCAGTAGAAGAAGATGATGTAGCAGATAAGGAGCATTAAGAATCAAAAGAGCAGACACCAAATAGAGTCACACTAGCAAGGACTCCAAGATTTTCTAAACAGCATGGATCTTCAAGAAGATAAAAAAACCAAAATTTTCCCAGCAGCTAATCAGGTGATGAATCAAGAAATGGTAAGATAAATATGAGAGGTATGAAATATATTAATGATGATTTGGATGTTAGTTCAAATTTTTCATTGTTGTCATTCCAACCTTCTTCATTTGAAGAAAAAATCAAAGATGAAAATTGGGTGCAAGCCATGGATGAAGATATTGAAGCTATTGAAAAGAATAATACATGGGATTTGGTTAATTTTTCGAATGATAAAAACCTTATTGGTTTGAACTGGGTATACAGGACAAAGTTGAATGAGAAAGGTGAAATTAATAGATTTAAAGTAAGACTTGTAACAAAAGAATTCTCGTAGCAACTGGGAATAGAATTTGGAGAAATGTTTGTTCTAGTAGCGAGATTGTATACATTAAGATTAATTCTACCCAAATCATCTTAGGACAAGTGGAAAGTATGTCAAATGGATTTGAAATCATCCTTCTTGAATGGAATTCTAGAAGAAGAAATTTATGTGCAACAACCTCAAGGTTATGAAGTTGAAGGTGAGGATAAATTTTACAAGTTGAAGAAAGCGTTATATGGATCAAGTGTTAATTTCCTAGTATACAATGAAAGGTAATCACAAATAACTCACTACTAGGAAAAGACCCTCTAGCGGAGGTTATAAAGGAGGTTTTTAGTGTGATACAATTGGCCAAAATTGCTAAGAAAACATATGCTGTCACATACATGTTTCTGTAATGAAGGTTTTGAAGGGGGAGTTTTCTTAATGGAAATTCAACACAACTAAAAAAACAAGAAATAGAGGTTATTACGGATTTTTTTTTCATCATGCTCTTATCAGCCTTAACGCACCTGCGTATCGACAGACAACAGACTGGTTTATCGATGTCGAAGGAGAATGCACTCGGATGTTAAGGAAAATAACAGCACTGGGTCTGGTGTTGGTGATACAACGCACGGGGCTGTTCTAATTGGCCTTGGGATTTGAGCGGTGTCCATAGGTCGTATCAATGCGTTGGTGCGTATGCTTATATAAACACCCTGGTGCATCGTATCACACAATTGCACTGAGGTTTACAATTGGTATCAGTATTCGTGCGGTGCAAATATGTCATACAAATGCATCGGCGCTTATCAAAACATAAACGCCCCGGTGTGTACTATCACACAAATGCACCGAGATTTGTAATTGGTATTGGTATTCGTGCAATCCCAATTGGTCATCCAAATGCACCTGTGCGTATAGATAGAAAGAACACCCCAGTGCATAGTATCACATATAGGCACTGCAATTTATAATTGGTATCGGTATTCGTACGGTGCTCATAGGCGGTGAAACGACACTGGTGTGTATAGATACATAAACGCACCAGAGCGCTGTACAACACAAATGCCTCGATATTTTTTACTGGTTTTGGTATTTGTGCAGTCCTGATAAGTTGTAAAAACGTACTGGTGCACTTAATAATACAAGCACACCAGTTTTCATTTTGTATTTTTTAGAAACATCGACCTGTGGCAATGCAATTATTGTGATTGTTTTAAATTCATTATTCATCAAAAGTCAACACATATTATAACAATATTCATATTAATTAAATTTTTATTAATGGATTTGAATGTGATGTTTAGATTAATTTGTTATATCATATCATAATTATTGTGGTTTTTTAAAATTCATTATTCATCAAAAGTCGACACATATATATGTTATAAAAATATTCATATGAATTAAATTTTTATTACTGCATTTGAGAACGACAATGGAGAACGCAATAGCAACAATACATAACACAATAGAATAAATTAAAACATTTATTATTATTATTATTATTATTATTATTATTATTATATATATATGAATAAGACATTCTTTGTCATACAAAATGGGACAGTTATTGGTATCCCTTTATCTTTCAATTGGGACACTATGTCCATTACATTAAAGAAAATGTCTAATTTCACAGACATTTTTCCAAAAATAGTACAACGCCTTGCTTTTATATCCAAACATAGTGATCATCATTCTTCGCTTGAACTGTTATCACTGCTAGAGCTACTTCCATGACTTGGGTTATTTTCAAAAATGTTTTGTTCATGACGTTGATTGTTTTATTCTTCTTCACCTTCTTCCATCTACAAACATAAAAATAAACTGTAATGAGTGTATATAAATTGGTGAGAATAATGAAAATTGCAATATTAAATAATGTACATCAATGCAAATCGAAAAGAAATGACGTAACAATGCAACAATTAACCTAAAAACTATACACATTCTTTCAAAACCATGTAACATGCCATCTTTTAATATTTGATCTGTTGGTGCAGTGCCATACTTTGTTTCCTGCAAGTTTTATACCCCATAAGAAATCATATATTTAATATAAAAGATTTATTTTCTCTATTAATTATAGACGTAGCTAAGTAAAACAAGATCGATAGATGCTTACAAATTCCACAATTAAGTTCTGATATGCCAACATATACGCACAACCCATATTTAAACCAATTTCAATCAATTCCTCTGATGGTTCTTCTTTGTATGTTAGCACCTGTTTGGAGACATTCAATGATGATTTTTGTAAAACAACTTCAAAATACAAAAATAAAATATCGTTAAGTTGTTATAAGGAAGTAACAATTACTCACAAACTTAGATATCAATCCTTTTCTTCCTTGTCGTCCTTTTTTATGTGTTGAATGGGTTCCATTTTCTTTTCTTTTCTGCAAGAAAATACTTGAAAATTAATATTTAATGCTAAATTGTTTATTTATTTTACCTAATGATCAAAAAATTCAATGATTACATATTACATTTGAAGCACGTTGTTGTTGAGATGGCTCCTCCCGTGATGCATTTTTGTCCATTTCTTTGACCATCTCCTTGTACACCTTTTTGGACATTCCTACTGGCATATTTCTGATATCAGCGCGTTCATCTTTTGAGATTTTCATAATATTCCTAAAAATGTAACATGACAATAAACTATTTAATTTTTATATTGATATATGAAAAGTAAGTATAACAAAAGTGATATTTATAAATAATTCTAGACAAACATCTAAAGGAATATTACTTTTGCATTCCTTCTTTTTTTTTTGTGCGTTTTTGCTATTAAAAGTCTGACATGTCTCATTGACCAATTCTCTGGAAACTCTTCCTGTAGTTTAATTAAAATATGGTTCTTGGAATCATTGGATTGGTTTTTATATTGTAAGTGGAAAGAACGCCTATACATTTATTCCACTAGATCCCTCAAACATTTGTAAAAGTTTTACCCCCTTTCGTTAACCTCCAACACCACTCCAGATGAGCTAAGGGGAAATTCATTTTCATTTGCATGTTCTATTGTTTTTCTTTTCTTAGAACAACATTCCTTTTCTGAGTTTTTGGTCCCTGTAGAACATTAAATAGAGGTGAATTAATATACTTTTTCACACATGTTATCTAATAATTTTAATTATATAATTAATGAAAACTAAAAAAAGAAACTCATATTGGATCGATAGTATTTTTTCATTCACCTAATTCATCCTTTTGCAATTTTTCCATCAAGATTATATGTTCTTCTGGTCCTAGATTAGAAATAATCTTATTGATCTTCATCATTTTGTGGCTTTGCATGATACACATTAAACAATACATATTATTTAACCTTACATATAGTTCAAAAATATTTTTTTTTGTAAAAAATTTACAAAGAACTTGCCTTTTTTTTCTTTTTTTGATGTGTTATCAGTATTTTTGTTACTTGATCTCTTGTCAATCATTTATTTAACAATATCAAACCTGTATCATATTAGTCAATAATAGATTTTTAAATAAACTGTCAACTTGTCAATTAAAAAAAAAAAATCTCAAAAAACCGGTGTGCCATTCATGGTTAACGCACCAACGTCGGTGCGTGTATGTCTTTCCCACGCACTGAAAAAATAGTATAATACACCGAATGGTGCTCTATGTCAACAAGAAGGCCCGATGCGTTACATGTCAATGACCACACCGGTTAACCATCATAAAAATAATAAAAATAATCCAGTGTTAGTTTTTTTAGCATAAATCGGTGCTATATTTTACATATGGTGCACCGTTAAAAAAATCTTGTTTTTTCACATTACTTATCAGTGCTCTTGTAAACAACAGAGCACTGGTGTGCTACCTTACATAGGGCACACTGGTAAAAAATCTGTTTTTTTTTTAAATCATTCCAAGGCCCACATGGATTAGGATATGACTATGCTAATCATCCCGTCTGTTGCATGTCTTAGGTCTATATTTAGCAATACAAACCCTATTAATCTAAATTGAAAAGTCCTAATTCTGAATCACAGAAAGAAGAAGAAGAAAGGGGAGAAACAAAAATAATGTAAGGTTTGTATTTTTTGAAAGTTTTTTTTTTTCGAAACTGAACGTTCGTGGTGCGTCATAATGAAATAGCGCACCGGTTGCATATTTTTCTAATTTTTTATGACAGTACTTTCACGGTGCGCTGTGATAACAGAACGCCCCATTGCACACTTTCAAACAGGACGCACTGATTTTTTTTATTTACGCAAGGGCCGACATGGATTGGGATCCCACTATGTAGATCAACCCATTCATTAGATGTCTTAGGTTTATATTTAGAAATATAAACCCTATAAATATAAATTGAAAAGCCCTAATTCTGAAATCACAGCAAGTGGGAGAAGAGAGGGCAGAAACAAAAATAATGTAGGGTATGTTTGTAAAATGGTTTTTTTTCAAAACAACACGTTATGCGGTGCGCCATAATGTAATAGTGCACCAGTGCCATATGTTACATATGGCGCACTGATAAAAGCATAATTTGTTTTTATTTATTTTTTATCATTGTACTTGTGTGGTGCGCTTGTATAACAGAGTGCACCGGTGTGCTATGCTACGAAGGGGGCACCGACAAAAAAAAATGTCTTTTTTTAAGATTGACGCAAGGGCTGACATGGATTGATATCTGACTATGTAGATCCTCCCGTTGGTTGCATGTCTTAGGCTTATATTTAGAAATACAAACCCTATAAATATAAATTGAAAAACCCTAATTCTGAAATCTATCTTTTATGACCTCCCATAGTGGGAGCATCTTAAGATTGCCCACTTATTAGACCCCATGCATATATTTAAAAATGTTTCATATTATTTATGGAGGCACATATCATCAAAACAAAGTGACACATTAAAGGTTAGGAAAGATCTTATTACTTCAAAAACTAAAAATAAATATTGGCCAAGACGATTAGAAAGTATGAGATCAGAGGCAGGTGTTGTTCCCTCTAATTCATGGTTTTTCAAAGAAGGTGATGTCCCATGGATTTTAAAAAAATATGATATATCTTTGGCAAAGGAAGTTATAATGGATATGAGGGTGCCAACTTCATATAGGTCTTCACTACGGTGCTGCTTCACCATGGATGACCATTTTTCGGGGTTGAAATCGCATGACCATTTGAATCTTCTAAGAGTGCGTATAATGTCAAAAGAATGATTTTATTATTTCTTATATTAATAAATTTTATCCCATGCGGTGATCATAAAACATAACTAATTTTGTATATTATTGCACGTTTTTATAACTTTGCAGTGTCATTATCCTTTTTTTGTGCGTGCGTGTGTGAAACATAAATTCCCTCAAGACCTAGGATGTGCCATATCTAAATTATCTACATGTGTACGTTGGATCACGTCAAAGGAGATTCATGTGGCTAGCATTCCACGGTGGCATCAAGAGATAGTTGAGATTGTTTGTATGTTTGAGAAGGAACTGCCGACGAATTTCATGGACTTACAGGTTCATCTTCTAATCCACCTGGTAGATGATGTTGAATTAGTTGGGGTTGTTTCTTGTTGTTGGATGTTCTTCTTAGAGAGGTACATGAAGAAATTGAAAGGTTTTGTTCGACAAAGGGCAAAACCCGACGGGTCTATGGCATAGGGGTACATATCATATGAGTCTTTCTACTATGCCAGTGAGTACATCAAGCAGATTGACAACAGACCAGGTGCGGTGATTTGGGGTGATGAATTGGATGAAGACAAAAGAGAAGGAGAGTTGCTCCAAACAAGTGGAAAAAAGCTCTTGATAAAGAGTAAGCGACTTATAATTTTTCAAATTTAAAAAAATTAATTAATATTCATGTTGATCAACTTCAATATAATGCATATTTTGATCTCTAAGTACTATATAATGTTGGTTTGATTTCATCGGCGAATGCAGAAATTGAAGCAATCAATAAATTAATTCCTTACAGTTCTGAAGCGACACAACCGTGGGTCACATTGTACGAACAAAAAAGAATGAAATGGGATAGTGACAGGAAAGAATTCAAACGGTTGAATGGTAGAAGTGTGCCTTATCGCGATCATTTAAAATAAAATATGCCAAAAATATGCCCCAACAGTTGGGTTGCTAACCAAGTCAGAGAGAAATACGGTGCTACAGGTTTTTACCCGCGTGCTGAAGAGGATGTGCTAAACGTAGGGATTGGCTGCAGCAACTCGGTAATAATTTATACGTAAATTTGAAACTTATATTAAGACAACTACATTTCATCTTTTAACTGTTGGATTATTATTTATAAGACACATGACACTTATATGATTTTTTAAATTTTTTTATAATAGGTGCATTTGTTCCAATCTATGTGGGCATATGGACACCATTTTTGCACAGAAAATGCCGATGTTAGAAACATCACACAAGACTGTGGAGTGGAAGTCGAGTTCAATCAATCTAGTTGATCTAGCCACGGTGATCAACAACTAGTAAGAGGGAAGTTAGGTTACATCGGAAAGATACAAGAGATCATTGAAGTGGATTTTTCTTCTTTCCAATGTGTTATTTTTAGGTGCAAGTGGTGGGACATCTTTGATCGAAATAATGTAAAGGAATATCACGATAGTAGGTTGATATGTATCAACTCTAGAAAGATGTGGGATGAAGATAAGGAGCCCTATGTTTTCCCTAAACACTGCAACCAAGTGTTTTTCTACCCAGATGTGTTGGATAGGGATTGGTGGTTCGTATTGACACATGACCCTAGATCAAAACATATTTTTGAGAACAATAGTGTTATCATGCCATGCGAGCTAGAAGATAATGAGGGTGATCATGAGAACTGAGCGTGATATGGTACAATATGTGTTATTTCATCAATATTTATACATTTTAAGATGATTTTTTTCGAAATATTAACGTAATATGTATTTTGAATTAATTGGTAATTTGCATTGTGTTAATGTTAAAATCAATAATTCACTTAAAAAATCATGAGATGTCAATCGTACGCTGTGCCTCGCAGACTATCCATCATGTGTTGTGGCTCGCTCATAACATGCGACAGTCCTCGTCAGTCACGTAAAAGCTGTCGTAACTCCTACGACATGCTGCATCAGGCTATACATGTCATGCGGCATGCCTCTCCACATCTGTAAGAGCCTATCATTAGCCTCTATATCTCTGAAATCAATCGGGAAAATTCCCGCCTCAACAAAAAATGCAATGAGTTGGTCGCCCAACTCCATCCTGTATCTAGCATCACTCAGACGTCGACCGAGGGCCAGCGCACCAGCAGGAGCAGTTCTCTGATCTGCACCGACCTCCTGTTGATCCTCGGCAATATCTGGCATCATTCCCTCTGCATCCTCATCAAGATCCACAATTGGATCAGGTGGTGGTGGCGACATCTCCTCGCCATCATAAGAGCCAATGTCTGCAAAATATATACAAGTACACAACAATAATTAGACAATTTCATTACACAATTTAATAAAAACAAGTTAAAGAAAATGTTAGAATAAATTTAAATAAAAAAATAATATTACTTCTATCATATTGCGGCTCATCATCTGTGAAGAGGATGTTGGCACACCCTCGCCAATTCAACCCCGCATAAGGACAGGGGACCATAATGAAGGGATGCTCAAAAACACTGGCTAGCAACCCCAGTGCATCATCTAATATCCTTTCTGGAAACATAGTCTCCTCCCTCTTGGGCATCATCTACCCCCACATATGCATAGGTGCCTCAGTAATCGGCCTACGAGGCTGCCGAAGAAAAGAAGGCCTCGTCTCTAGAAACCTCTCAAAAAATAAACAAAAAAGCTCTGAAGCAAAAGGGAAGTTGACCCTCCCTTGTGCACGAGCATGACATCTATCTAATGTTGTACAAAATTGTCGTAACAAATGGTAGACCACCTGACAAGTCGTGGCTGCTGTAGTAAAGAATAAAAATAATATAAAAGCTGGAAACTAATGCGTTGCCTATCACTGGTGTTGTGCGAAATGGTCGAAATGATAAGTGAGAGACACTAGACCTCCTCACAACCAAACGCACCAATACGTAACTGTCCCCCGGAGACCTGAAAATATGAAGGAGACAATATGTCTGCTCTAATGTATCTCTGGGAGTAAACTAATTGACTCCCTACCACACAGCCAGTTGGAACCTCGAGGAACGAGGGAAAATCCACCCCTCTCCTCGAAAGCCCTGTAATAAAATATACATCCTCCTCAGTGGGCCTGTACCATTGGTCGATACCCACTCGGAAAGCCTGTTGCTGGGCATTCCACCTTCGAAAAAGATGTCTCAAAAAACCACCATGGGACTATAAGGAAGTAGCCTCCTCATAGAACTTGAGAAGGCCTACCTACCTTAGGAGCCCCTGCGTCGCTGTTGTAATAGGGCGAGGGCACGTATCTCTCTCTCTATCTCTTGCCTCCCACAGGCGAAGCATGTTATATTGTTTCGCCTGTTGTTGTTGTTGTTGCTCCTCTTCTCTCCTTTCACGTCTTTGAATGATTAACATATTAAACAAATTTTTTTAATTAAATGACACATGTATTTACAAATATACGTATATAAATATTTTTTTTAAAATAAAGAAAGCAAGATTCGATGCGCCAAAAACACAGTCACGAACCAGTAACAATGTGTCCCTCCACAGAGAAGCACTGGAAACGGTGCACATAATGATATAAAAAGCACCGGGAGCGTTGCTCTAGAAAATATTTTTAGCGCACCGTTCACTAAGTGTAGTGTCAGGAGGCTAGTGCGTTGTGTTGAGCCCCAAGATTGTGCTTTCTTTCATCTTACTTTGCCTCATTTTCCTTTGTCCATTGTTATCCCAGACCCAAATGATCAATAAAATTAGTTAAAATTACTTTTAGAATGATTAACATGGCTAACTTGCTAAGTTTTGTGATTTTGTCATTGTAATGCATTTTGACCGAAACTAGTTGCAGAATGCAGACATTCCGTAGCTAACCGGAAATTCTGCAGCTGTCTTCACTTTCAAGCATGTTCCAGGTGTCCTCTCAGGAAAAGCCACACATGGGTATATTCCACATTATGTCCTCATCGTTCGTTGCTCACCATGAAGAATGAACCGAATTCTGGACGTGGTTTTGGTACGTGGGAACTCATTCAAGGAGGCAGACTTCTAATAGGACTAGGACAGTCCAGATGTCCTTTGTCCCTTTACGCTGCCATATTTAGAGTCCTAGTACGATTTTGATAAGGAAAGACAATGATCCCCATATTGTTGCAAGTTCTGTTATGTAGATTTGTTATAAAAGCACTCGGGAAACCGAGAGACAAGCTCTAGATTTTGCTTAGATTTCATGTATTGACTGCTATATTTCTGAAGACCGAGACTACTCTATTTCAAGTTATTTTCCTTTAATGAAGAAGACAGCATTGCTTTGAACGCGTTGAGTTGATTTTGAGTTAGATTTCGTCTGGTGGTAGAGGGCCCCTGCCTCCTGCACGACTTTACTTTCGTAATTTAGATAAGTATCCTAGTTTTTTTTAGGTTTTTGAAGTTTGAGTTCATAGTTAATTTCATTAGCCACTATAGCTATACTTGTTCTAAGAAACTCTTCCAAAATATCATGATAATGAATGGGAAATGGATGTAGTGTTGTAGGATTTATTTTTAATTTCTTTTGTTCATTATCACAGTTGAACTTATTCTAAGCAAACTCTTCCAAAAAATCCTTATGATGTCTAAGGCATGACTGTGATACTGAATTTTTCAGTTGTTTGTTTACACTAAGTAGCATAGCTGATCTTACTCCTAAAATGCTCTTCCAAAATATCATAATAATGGGTAGGAGATAGTTGTGATGTCTTAGTTTTTAAATTGCTTTCAGTCTTTATGTTTGCATTTGCACTGAATTGTACAGCCATGATTTTTCTAGCAAGCTCTTCCAAAATACCATTCATGATGGAAAAAACAGGCTGTAGAATCCCATAGATTAATGCATGATAACTTAGTTAGGGTACTCCGGAGTCAAATTGCATTCAATTCATGCTCTATTATTTTGTTTTAAGTTTGATAATGGCTTGTTAGTTCAGCACTGTTTATTGTATACTAGTGACAATTTAGTTCAGTTTTAGCTTAGCTCATTGTATTTACATTCCACATTTAGTTGTCATCCATTGCATATTAGATTACATTAGTTGTTAAACTTAAACAATACGGCCTTCATTATTTACAAAATCTCTTTTGTTCCAAATCTATAATTGACTCATAACCATCTGAACAGAATACAGTATCATCCAAGGCTTGAAGTACTTTTGCAACTTCTTTACCACTTCATAAACAAAGCCTTTCCTCAAAAATACTACTTTAAAAAGAAATCTATAACTTTTGAGTAAGGTTTAGTGATGTTAAACTAAGTTGCAGAATAGAATTAGGAGCTAGTCTTAGAGTAGAGATCTTATGATGTTACCAATGTTCTTCTCCAAATATGTTTCAACAAATCTTTAATCATGGATAAAATGTTGTATCATTATAAGTTGATTGTTTAATTGTTTAGTTAGGAGAATTTGTATACTTAGCTGACCATTTCTCAAGCTCTTCCAAAATACCTTTAATGAAAGAATTGGACAAGTTAAGTTTATGTTTTGATTCATTTTCTTGAAGTCATTATCAAACTTTGTATTCTGCTTAGTCATAGTTTAGGTTTGATTCTGTTTTAGTATTTTCATTTGCATTTGCCATTTGTCATCAATAAATTAGGCTTCACTCTGTTTTTGACCAGTAGCTTCGTTCCATTAGCACTTAGTTCTTTTTCCTTGTGAACATAAAACCATCAGAATACCAAAAACATCATAAAACACTAAACACAATGCATTGAGAAACAAACACTTAGGCACATACAATGCACTTCACTTCAGCAGTTTACCAACCCTGGTTGACAATTAAATGAACTCAATTTAGGAGACTAGGTTGAGCACAAACATTTTGGCGCCGTTGCCGGGGAAGTGAAAACTAGGTAACCTTTGTTTCTTAAATTCCTAAAACAATTATATGTGATGTTATTGATGCCTGCGGGGTAGATTCAAGGGCATCTTGATGGGAAAATATGTCCAACCAATAAGATCTCCTCGGTAGAAAGTCCCAATTAGACCTTGAACCGTTTGGAGTAGGGATCCCGTCCGGGGTGTGGGTCCGGCTACCGCTTAAGACGCCTTCCCTTCGGTCTCAAAAGAACCTGATTGAACCTGCAGACACACACTTATTCACATGATACAGTATACATGATTGATGCATTAAACACAAATAAAACACTATGCGTAGCGAGGAAATAAATAAAGCATGTACGCCTAAGGAGGTGTCTTTAGCAACACATCTTTGGGGTACTGCTTGTAAGATAGTCTGACCACAAAAGAAATAGTTCTTTATGGCGAGATGTCCCTTTACTTTCTGAAAGATAAAATGAAATGCTAAAAAAATAGTTCATTAACATTCATTAATAGAGAAAATGGTAAACTGAACATCATCAACACAAACACAGATAGCCATGATGCATAAATGATGCTATAAAGAGGGCAGCTTCATTAATCAAAAGATGTTTTGAAACTGTATAAGAAAATACACATAGTGTTCGCACAACAAAACACATCATCCAACAAAGGGGTTTTAACAAGTATCTGTATTCATATGCACAAGAGTATAATCTTTCAATACAATGCTATGTAGCTCTTGAGTCTCCAAAAGAAAAAGCCCCCTACACTTTCCCCGTAGCGAGTTTTATAGCATAAAACTTGCCCTTTGGGCTTCCCGACTTTTTGCCTGCCTACCTGTTGAGCTGCCTCGCGACCTGGAAGAGGTTGTGACCTACGACCTGTCTGGTGTGTGCGACTTGCGACCTAGATAGGCAGTGCGACCTGCGACTTGCCTGGGCGGTGCGACCTGCGACCTGCCTCTAACCATTTCCAATGCCTTGTTGCTACCGGGCTACGAATATGGACGCGCAATGGTGAGGTCAGGGGCGTCAATCTGCTGCTCTTTGAGGAAACCTTGCCATGCCTGGTACTCTGCCGCTATGGGGGAAACAAGAGGGACCTCCTCTTTCAACCGATGCATGCATTCCAAAGCATTTGGAACTAGAGTTTCCCTTTTTTGTGAGATTTGGTTGGAAAGAGAGGCAAGTTTGGTATAAATCTAAACTGGTGTGGCAAGAAACTGATCTAGATGTTCTTGAGATGCTGCGGGCTCGGGGGTGGTAGCAGCTTGCTTGATGGGCTGCAGAAATGACTGGATTTCTTGATCCACTTGTTCCCAGGCTTTCTCTTCGTCCAATGCCCCAAGCGAAGGAATGTGGTGAAGAGTGTGCATCGAGTCGATGACGCTGATCAGGTGGTTGTAAGAAGACATTACTTTGTCCAGGTCCTTGGAAAGTTTTTCCTTGGACTGTATTGCCATACGGAGCTGGACCTTAGCATCCTGTGTATGAATCCAATCCCTCTTGGGCAAATTCTCAGGTGCCCGAGGGTATCGCACTGTCCAATCCATCATTCTGTCTAAGGCCTGTGAGGCCTCCTTGAGCTACTCGTGCTTTTGCTTAGTTTCTGCTCATTCTCTTACCAATGGGGCGACTGTTTGTTTGATGGTGAAAATTTATCCATACACCTACCTCATGGTTGCTTCTAACACATCACACTCTTTTAGAATGGCTAGTGGGACTTCATTGACCAGGGGAGTCTGGTTTCGGAGTTGTTGAACTTCTGCTTTCAACTCTGATTTCTCCTGTTCTACCCTTTTCTCCCGCTGCTCGGCTGCTTGTAGTCTATTTTGCAGAGAGACTATTTTTCTACTCATTATAGTTACATTTTCTTCCGTGGCTGCGGCGAAATCCGTGCCTGCCGATGCTATCATCACGGGATTAGTCCTGGTATCAAGGACTATGTCTTTGCCTGTTGCAACTGTGGATGTGGCGGAGGGTCTTTGCGCCAGAGACCTTCTTTTCTCTTGCCGGATTTTGAAAGAGAATTGATCGAATGTGAGTCTGGTGAGGTCGAATACCTCCTATTACTGCCCCTAGGGGGAACTAACATCAGAGAGCTTGGTACCGCCCAGGGGTATCTCGAGGGGAGTCACCTCAATGTCTTCTATCATTTCGTCCTCTTCTTCTTCTCTATTCTTTTCATTTTCTTCCTTTCGACGGCGTTATGTTTCTGTTGTCGCTTCTATTTCGGCCTTCCTCTTCCGCTTGGCTACAACAGCTTGTTCTGCCTTCTTTTGGCGTTCATCTTATGCTCTTACCAGCTCTTCCTTGAGTGCCCGTTCTGCTGCGGCCTGTGCCTCCTTTTCCTCCTTTTCTTTCCTGGCCTCCTCGGCCTGCTTCTTCTTCTGCGTTGCCTTCGAACTCTTCTTGCATTCTTCCTCGTCCTCCTTTATCTTCTTTTCTCTTTCTTGCTGTGCTTTTGCCTCTGATTCTTTCTGTTGGATAGATGTAATAAGCCCTGTGCTGGTCCAAGACTTTTTTGGTAGAGAGGAAGAGGCACCTCCCAACCGACGGCTCCTATCTTCCAGGCTCTGATCATCCGGATCCTCTTGGCCAAAGTTTGCCTCTGGAGAAAATTGTCTCTCAGCATTGTACCAGTTCCTTCTTTCATCTTCTCCCAGGCGCTCTATATGCTGGTAGTTCCACTTGAATTTAGCTTTCTTGCAGTGTTCAGGAACTACTCTCGCCGGGTCATATGTTCGGTGCTCTAGCGCTCCAAGGTGATATCTTTTCATCTCTTCTCCCTCCGCTGCTACCTCTTTGAAGTCTTTAACTGTGCACGCGCCGATGGTGAGGGGTAGCGTGGGCCATGGCTTCTTTTTACCTTTAGACAGGACACTGGAGAAGCCCTGGGACATTTGGAAGCATACCTCCTGAATGAGCATTTTGTCTTTAACAAAGCGAGGCATAGCATGTGGTGCCCTGAAAGATCCAAAGACTGGGACGAAAGTATATCCGGCAAAAGGGAACCAATGTGCCACTTGGCCTAGAGTCTCTCTGGCCCGCCAAGACATGCAGGGGGCGTCTTGACCAAATAGTTTTCTATATAGAGTGGGGATAAATACTTGGGAGATTTGCTCTATATCCTGTTTATACCTGGACTCCCAAAACACCTTGGTTTGTAGATGAATTGCACGGGTCTGCGTGGAATCCTAGTTGTGTGCCCATCCCTCAAAGTGTAACCTCGCGCAGACAGCATCCAATAGTTAAGAGGCCATGTAGAATTCGGCAGGCATTCCATCATCTGGGGCCAATGCGGAGGACAAGTTTGTCTGCATTGAAATCATCAATATGCCAGCCCAGTTGAAACGGGTGCCATGCGCCGTTACATATTCCATGATAGTAGCCCAAGTGCCGCTGAGGTGGAGCAATCAGGGTGCCCGTACAGTCTGCAAAGCATGGCGGCTACTAATTTATAAACCTTTCTCAGGCTAGCCACCAGATATTCTTGGTATTTCTTGGCTTTAAATTTCTCAGGCTCCTCCCACCATTGTCTAATAGTGTCAACTACAGGGACTGCGTGAGAAAGAGCCCATTCTTTTGTGAAGTACTCTTCTGGGCGAGGCAATGAGTAATAGAGGTGGGCGTCCGAGCCTATGAGCGTTGCGAAAGCCTTGCCTTCACTGTCTCGGATCACAAACTTCTTGGGATCCGTTCTCTGTATGATCCAGTCTATAACCTCTGGGCATGGAAATATGACCGGATGCGCCCCTGCGAGATGCTGTTTGGACCTTTTGACTTTTAAGTATATTTCTCGGTCTGGGAGATCTTCTGGGAATTCCTCTTCCAGTATGGCGAATTCATGATACACTTTGTACCATCGCATGTTGTCCCCTTTTGTAAATGTACATAGTGTATCCCTGTATATCGGGGGTGGGGATACCATGTCCAGCTCCACAACCTCTTCTGCCACTTGCTTGTCCTTCTTCCGGGACACTGGGGTTGCCATGTCGCTAGAATCCGAGAGAACAGGTATACACTCCGCGTCTTCTTCAAGTTCACCTGTCAAATTCATGAAGGAATCCCAAGATAAGAACGACATGATGATATAAAGCCAATTACAGTTTATCAATGAATTTTAGCTGAGACACATGCAAAATTGGGTCACTGTTTTACTGGGTCGCAGGGTCGCAGATTGCAAGAAGAAACCCAGATGCGACCTTGCGACCTTGCGACTTGGTCGCAGGGTCGCGAGGTCACAAATTACGCAAACAGAGGAA